>DWFV01000156.1:0-17359 GCA_018246775.1 Parelbella machaon machaon
GACCAATATTTCCTGAGATTAGCGCGTTCAAACAATCAAACAAACTCTTCAGCTTTATATTATTAGTATAGATGTACGACATCGATATAGATATCGTACCTTCAGTGCCTTCTACAACTTATTACTATTTATGACTTCTATAATTTTGAGTCCCACCAAGAACAAGTATTTGTCTGGTGAGTTCAGTTATCTGTTCATTGTCAGAATGTGTAATTGTTTGTAATTTATACACGCAGGTTACCAACGGTCAGGTTACCATAACACTAAGTCTAATTGGTTTGGAATCCAATGGCCGGGTTCAGGGTTCTCCAAAATATTTTAAAGATTATTAAGGCGTAAGAACACGTAATAACGAGATACTGGAGTAGGTACAAGCGCAAGGATCTTTTTATTGATATTTATTTCTTCTGTTAGAAGTAGGTACTACGCTCCTGCATTATCAATTACCTATTTGATCAAGATAGGTCAATTTTAGCCTTCTTCTGCACCTACATCCATCAATATTCACATTGTACATTCTTTCATTAACCGTTCTCGGAAAGTAATATTAAAAAAAATATATTATAACCGTTTACAACAAAATAGTGCAAATGTTTTAGATGTTGGCAGCAAGGCAGACGGTGTATATAAGCTCTTTATCGTTTTTTATAGTAGAAAATATTATTTCTTCTAGGCAAGAAAATCCGTGAAATAAATCATAAAAGAAAAGCTTACAATTAATGTATGAAGCCAATATTAGACAAAATCATAACGTTGCATAAAAGTCAAGTCTTGTTGAAATAAAATTATTTGGAGAGAGTTAAAAAAGATTATATGTACCGGTGGAAGGATTGTGCCAGATTTGTAATTAATTATATAAAAAAATTTTTGCTTGATCAATTTATTGACGAATCAATTTATAATGTAACTGATTCTGGTTATTTATAATCAAACTCATCTGAAATCAAATCATACGATATTATGAATATTTCTGAATGTAAACATTATTAAAAAAAATATTTTATCTTTAATAATTACAATCTTTAGGATAGTGTTGCCTATCACTGAAACGTCATATTGACAGTGCCATTTCATTGTTTACATTTTTGATGGTGATTTCAGACAATAATTGTTGTTTATGTTACGCAGGCACACTGTTTATAAAGCGGATTTCTTACTAAAACTGGATTAAAAAGATAATCTTGAATCTATAAAACACGGCTAATATTGTATAATTGGTGATAATCAGTGGTTTTATCCTTGTCATGATATTTGTTACAAGCTGTTTTTGAAGTTTCATTGGTTTCATTGGTCAATATGATTGACATTGTAGAATAAAGTTCACTCTAATGAGATAATGGGCAAGCCAGAGTAGCCAAAAAGTTGTTTTGCCACAGGAGTGAAGTAAAACCGCTCTTGTTTAATATTAATAACAACAATAAAGTTAATAACAAAGAAACTGAAAAATAAACAGAAACACTCGTTTGATGAATGTATTTGTTTTAACATTTATTCTTCAACCTTTAGTTCATAAAATCTATTCTTTGTTCTGTACTAGTTGGTTATGATTAGAAAAAGGAATGGTAACGGGAGTCAAAATAATATGGGCGAGTTGCATTGAAATGTCAATATATATATTTTAATATTCATAAATTCAATATACATTATAATATCAAGTAAAATGAATTACTATAATTTATATAGGCAATATTTTAACACATGTTAATCTATGCGTAAGTTTAACAATCTAAAGTATCTTAGTGTAACAAGTGACGGGCAGCCAGCGCCGCCTGCTCCACACAACAAACACATTATGGCATTAGGAATTCACGTTCTGCTTACATCCACTAAAACTATACTATAAACAAGGGAAGAAATACTTTTCTGCAACATTGTAATGCGCAAGTAAAATATTGCCATAGTACATAATGCCTTTAGTGTAAAAAATAAAATTTTCATTTTATATAAAATTTGAAGCTTCACTTAAAATTATTTTTGGCACAACTAAACTACAGCTAGGGACGACGGGAGATTATATGGTACAGGTCCGCGTCGTGTCGATAACGTAACTAATCTTTGGTTTATCTAGCCCACCGGTCACAATTTGGAAGTCACTTAAAATTAATTAAATTATAATAAAATATGAAATAGTTTAAACAGATTCGCTTAATCCAATTATAATTATTTTGTAATACATACATTATTTAGATTTAACTTTTATATTTTTAACAATTTTATTACAATTTGAATATTTGCTTGCAACTGTGTAACATTCGAAAGTGTTTTGGAATACTGACACTGACTCCACTGCTGGCAGCAGAGCGGACTATTCACTATTCGTACCTATTATATTAGGCCTGGTCCACATGAGAGCTCGTCGTGCGGTGCGGCTCGACAATCGTCAACGGCTAGCTATTATGCGAGAAGCGAGAGCGACTAGTCACGGTTACGAACTCTTTGTGCTCGCCAGGAATTAGCTTATTGTAGTAGATTCTAACGATGATGAAAATCGAACACGGGCAAATACTGTGTGTTACTACTATCACTGCGCTACACGAAAACTGTAGATATACACGTCTACAGAGTGTAATAATTTATGTAATTCGTTGATTAGAAACCTTTACAAATTAATTTTATCTACTTACTTACAAAATATAGAAATAATCGTTAGGTTTGTATCTCTTAAAGTGTATTTTGCTTAGGAACTTTGTGTTCGTACATACTGCTGGTGTGATGATGCAAACATACATACCATGCATATTTATCAAAATTAAGGTAAATTTTGCTTGAAATATTTAAACATTAATTTTAATTATTTTACGAAGTTGCCTTATGTGGGGATGGTGAAGGATAAAATGTCTGATTACCTTTACATTGGGCACACGATTAGACTATTATAATCAATAAGGTACTACACAGAGTTAATTACGATACTTGGATCAATGAATTATGAGATATGAGACAATGGGTACACGTGTAGACTACGAATTAAGTACACAGTTGATGAACAATAAGAAAACGACACATCGTACGGGGATTCACAAAAGAATGGGATTAGGTATATTGGCTTCAATTATTACAATTGAGATTAATTTTTTGAGTATAATTCTCGAGTACAATCACAATAACGCTATAGAATTTTAAAATTCAATTTACAAGATACAGGTCATTTATATATTAGAATATTGTATTTGAATAAACAGATGTCGATTATTGTCTCTTAATTCATTGTATGTTACGGCGGCGAGGAACGCTGCGCGCTAGCACTAGTGTTTGAATAAGCGATCTTATTTACATATAGTATATTCTTATAATATTTACAATAATTTCTATATACAACTCTTATAGGTAGTAAACTTTGGACTAATCGAAAGAGTTTTTTAAACACAGTAGAGATCCCATAGGAGTATTATGGAATGATTTAAACTTAAGTAAGATTTAATCTATCTAAACATTTATATTACAAATACGAGAAGCTTAGTTATACTAATTTAAACGAACAGAGCATTAAGTTTTTGAAATATATATTTAAAAATGTATTTTAGTAGAGAATACTGATTACATCTTGGCCGTTCAAAACATTTGATTGATTTAAATCTCGAAGCATTTCAAAAGAATGTTTTATTCTTGCATAAATTATAATTATGTACTTTCTTGTACGTATATTGTTTACGAAATATAATTACGGATACTATAATTCTACTATATTGTCATCACCATAGACACGTAGTCTACTAACCTAAGCATCTAATCCACTGAATGCATCGGATGTGGCGCACTCGCGCTCGCTTACTCTTAAACCATTACTTTATTTATTAAATATAAGCTTTAAACAAGCGACGGGATGACTGCCGCTCGACCCTTAACTACACATTTGGCACAATAAAAATATCGTCATTATTAAGGAGTATTATGACACAGGTACTGGCCTTTGGGACATGGCACATTAAACTACATCATCAGATAAAAATATTTATAATATGAATTCATTACTTGGCGCTTGGCATGCATGGCACATAAAATATCTTTGGTATATTTGGCACTAGTCGTTTAATATATAAAAAATCCGATTAATGTACTAACGTACGAAACATGATGTTGAGCAACGCTAAGTTTAATGAAGTTCCGACAAAAATACCGGGCGACGAATACTTTGTTACTGTGAATTTTACTTAGCACGAAATTAAAAACAACACGGTAAAGACCACACTTCGCCAACATGGCGAATATCCTTAAATCTACAAATGTTCCATAATGTCAAACTGTTGTTGAATCTATTACAGCTATCGTCTGGCTTATAATGATCACATTTCACAATTACATTCGATCCAACGCCTAAGTAAACATAATAATTTAACAAGAGCACCTATTCAGTGACTTGTTGGCTGCTTTATAAAACCTACCTTTTTTCCAAACTACCATAAAATTCGGCGTACCGACAGAGAGTAAGGTTTATTTGGTATTCAATATGAAGTCAGAATTTGCTCGCGCGAGGCGCAGACGCTATCACTCAACGTTGACTAGCAACTCGTCTTCCGAAATCTGATTAAATAACACAAAAAATGCATTCATCACTAACATTCGAATGTTTTACTACGGTTACTGCGTCTAGTGCGTTTTCCGATGTTAAATACGCTTTGACCAATTTAATCTCTGTAGGGCTTGCAAATAGCGAATCTGTGGTTCATGTGCTGGCTGTAGGAGCCGGAGTGGGAGAACTTTTTGAGACACTTGCAGCATTGGAAAGGTTTTTCTCCGGTATGCAGTCGTTTGTGTTCTGTCAAGTGATGCTTATGCTTAAAAGCCCTCGGACACTGCTCACATCTGTAGGGACGTTGACCTGTAAGCAATAAAAGATACCTTTGGGATTGCGCAAATTTACTAACGAGTTGTCATTTTATATATCTGTACAGTCAACAGCTCACACTGCTGTTACACGTAGCTATATAGGCATGCTGGATTGTGTTGGAAATTGCAATATACAAGTTAGTACTAATGTAAATATGCTACTGACCTGAATGTTCGTATTTGTGTCGCGCCAGGGAACTCTGTTTAACGAAAGTTTTATCGCATTGATCACAGACAAATTGCCCTTCACCCTCTTTATATTCAGATCCCTTTTTTGATTTGATCTTTTTAAGTACTGACGCTTTGTCGTCGAATTCGGTTGGTGTTTGTAGTTCATCGCCCCAAGGCTGACGCTCATATGATGGACTTAATCCTTGCCGGTTCGTATCTGGCGGTACACTGAGAATAGGAGATCTAGAATTCGCGATATCATTGTATTGTAAAAGTTTATCCATCGGTAGCATTGGATTTATGGGAATTTTTTGAGGCAGAAGACGCTTATGTCCATTTATATTCTCAGATGGTGATGGAGATTGTCCGAAATCGGTAAAAGATAATGATGAGCAATTGGAATGTGGGTAGGTATTTAAATATTGTGTATGGTGCGGGGTTGTACTACGAGAAGATTTTTGGCTCAGGTTCACAGCTTCTTCGGAGTCGGAATGTGTCACTGAAATGCTACAAGGAGGCGAGGGCGATGGACTTGATGTCACTGATACATTTGATTTCTTTGTCGATAGATCCAAGGGTTGGTCGGAAATATCAGACTTCGTGTTTGTGACTTGAAATATTTGTGTCATTCGTCGAACTCTCGCTCTATTATTTTGGAACCAGACTTGCACCACTCTGCTGTCAAGTCCGATTTGTTGCGCCAGTTTTTTAAACTCTTCTCGATTAGGTCGTGGATTAATAGCATAATGCTCTTTTAATATCGTTTGTTGTTCTTCACTTAGCGCAGTGCGAACTCTAATTTTTCTGTCAGAGTCATTTAATGAAGTTTTGTCATCACGTTCATCTCGTGCGAAGTCCTCGTCTTCGCTAGCGCTAACTCCACTATGCATGGAAGCTTGAATTTCCGCTTCCAATCTATTTAGGGCTACGGTTTCAGCAACTTGAGCTGCCAATCCTTCGTGTTTTCTGAACATGTTTCCACACTCAACTTTATCATGTTCTAGTAATTCATCTTTGTTCATGAACGTAACATTGCATTTTAAGCATTGATTTAAATCCTCAGGTTCTTCTTTGACTACCACATGCGGTGTAGGCGGTGACTCTATACTTGGACACATATTGCCCGATAGAGGAGAAAGTTTCTCCATGTTGGGTGTAAAGAAATGTTTTGTGACTGATGCGCTAACTGATTCTAATATTGTATTAAAACCCGAATTATTTGTGTCAGCTCCATGGTTATTGTTATTCAGAGGGATAGAGTCGTAGTTATGAGGAGAATTTAGATCAGACCCATGTTCATCCTGCTCTTTTTTAACAGATATAGCATCATCATCTTCAATATCCATGACCAATTCTGCACTTCCTTCAGATCTTTTATCGTCCTCTTCGGTTACTTCTTCTATCAGATCTTCTGGGTCTCCAGGAGGAATGCCATGTTGCTTAGTATTAATAGAGTCTTCGATTTTCCTTGGAGGATATTGTGAAGAAGCCAATTGTGCAAAAAATTGACTTATGGAAGCTGGAATTGTATAGGGAGCAATACCAGTTGCTGGACTCATCGGCACGCCCGGAGGCAGGTAGAATGGGTTTATTCTAGGTTGAGGCAGTGCTGGTGGAGTAAAATTATTTTCTTGTGGTGACATTGATGCAAAAAAAGCTGCTGCGTTATATTTAGGTAGCACCGGTAGAAAAGAGTTCCCATTGGGTGTTATATTATTATTGAGCTGTGACGCGGCAATAGCGTTCGATCGTTTTCGTGATGGGCTTCGACCAGGGTTAAGCGCAGGGTTGTTGGGTTTTATTCTTCCCATCTTGAGATTCATTACAAGACACTTCTTTGAGGTCATATGAGAAGAATAAGAACCGGAATGTGAAAACTTTTTACCACAGTTCGCACATTCGAAGGGTTTTTCGCCACTGTGAATACGTAAATGCTCCTTCAGATGGTGCTTGAACTTGAAAGCTTTGTCGCAATCATTACACTTGTATTTTCGCAACCTGGCACTCTCGTCGTGGCTGATCATGTGTCGCTGCAGTCTGTACACGTTGATAAAGCTCTTGTGGCAGATCTTGCACGTCTGTGAACAATACAGAATTAGCTATTAGTTTTCTAATCGACAGAGAAATTTTTAAGCTAAGGTAATATTTTGGATGCTAGTTGTTGGGTATTGAAGGAGCACTGACATATTGGATTTTATCCACCTGTGTGTTGGGGGAGTGGAGCTTCTCGTGGCGCTCGAGCTGCTCGCGGGTAGGGTACGCGCCGCGGCACTGACTGCAGGAGAAGGGGCCGCCCGGACCCAGCGGAGATCCGCCGCGCTCCTCTTCCTCTTCTGACGGCTTGCCTTCGGACCCGCCGCCCGAAAGCGGTCGGACTGTAACAAAACGAAAATATTGTTTCTATGTGTTTTCTAAATTTCTATGTGTACAATAACAACCTGAAATCTCATTGCAGCAATATAACATTATTAATATGATTAGACAGAAAGGGTTTAGTGGAGATCTCATTTAAAATGACAGATATTTGTAATGTGCACTTCTGTCCATTGTAATGAGCCATGACTATGTGATGGCGGCTGTTTCTCTTTGTGAGCAATGAGAGACGAGGTTTATTTGGAGAACGCGTAAAGTGCAAGTTTTGTATGTTTGTACGGGACTTGGCGGACGGTAACTTTCGAACAGGTGGTACTTGTTACGTTCCTACTAGCTGTCAAATCCTTACCTCTTTCTTTTGTAATTTATAGTGTACGGTGCGTTTGCTAAAGCTTTATATAAATAATGTATTGAACAATCATTGTAATCGTGACAAGATGTGCAGATGAACGCAACAGGATGTAATCAGTAATAGCCTCATTCGTGCTCTACATATCAAACGTTGCTTGCCCACACGTATCAATCATTCGGTAACAGCATCGAAATTACGTTCAAAAACCATAAAAAACGTCGATAGCCTGTAAAGCGCAATAAAACCGACAATAAAGCCTCGCCCCATAGTACGGTGGGCCGGCAGCAAATAAACAATTAACCGTATTCATTCGCATTTAAAATGATCGCGGACACCTTTCCTCGCCATATAAAAACAAACGAGGCAACGATTCAATTTGGAGTCGGTTATTTGTGTAATACGGGTCGTTTTACCGCGTAATATCATTTTTAAAGCGTGTCGGTACGTGGTGGTTGTAAATCAAGGATAATAAAGAGAGGAGCAACGGCACGACGTATTAATTAACGGGGCGGCGCGGGCGGCGAGCTCGCGTTGTACAGTACCTAGCGACAGTCCGATGTCGTTTCCAAACGTATAGAACAGGGGTTTGTTTGTTAATATACATAGTATATACAAAATTGTCAGTGTGGAATGCTGTCTCCTGTTCGGTTGTCGCTTAATACGCGCTAGTTTACGACCTATTTCTCCTGTTGCGACGTATGTATAAATGCGCGAACGGTGCGTCTTGCTAGAATTGTCGATTTTCGCAAATGTTGTCGATTGAAATAAAGTGGATGCTCGACAACTCTGTTAACTCAACTCGCCTGCGTGAGCTCTCATTGTGCTTTGGAAACTATCTGGATGTAATATGTGAACTGAAATTGTTAATTTAAAGCTCCGTCGATCTACAGAAAAGTTAGATTAGTACTTTCTATGATGACAGGTAAAATGTAAGTAGAAGATAACATTAGATGTAAGTAAACATAACTTACTTTATTTTCTACTTTATTTTCTATACAACGAGCCAAAAAGGTACCACGTTAATTCCTCCACCTAAAATAAACTAAGGAATATTAATGTTACTCTTAGTACCTACCCCCTTTTTGTGGTGCTCTTAATACGTGCTCCTGGACATGCCATCATATAATTATGTACCTATTCTGATTATTTTGTAATAAAATAGAGCGTTTATAAGTTGAACATTCATTTTTTAACTTGATGTACCTACCTATTTTTAATAGGCACAAATATAGGTATGACGCTAGTTATTTAGCTTGAATTTGCTCTGTGTATTTATTGTAATGCAGCGCAAATGTCCGATGGCGGCGGCGCGGTGCGGTCGCGGCGCGCAGGTGCTGCACACGCGGCCACCGGGTTGTATTCACAGATTACGTTGAGCTAAGATAAGGATAATTAAATACAACTTTTATTAATTTTTATATGATACACCTTTTCTTTCAGGACGTAGAACTTCTTTTTTTTTATTCGCGTAGAGAAATTCTGTTTCGTGCTCGGGACGAAACACGGTGAGAGTTCCATATAAGTTATCGTTAGTTATTTAACTGTTAATAGCTGTTAAAAGCTTATTGGAATTCTGTAAGCATCGTAGAATCTTACGATAGACCTAAGTGTTGGTGATGCAATCTCATTTCGATCAATCTAGATCAGATTACATTGCATGGAACTTAGGTAGTAGGTAGACATGGTATGGAATTTAGGTTATAAATTCAAAATAAACAACTAAAACATATTGAAGAGTTTCAGGATTAAATAAAATTATGCTTTCGACAGTACGATTCAATCAATTGAACTTAAATGTGAATATGCTATCGAAAATATATTACATTCAAACACATCATTTATATTGTAATGCGAACATTTAATGTCAGAAATGTTCCTTACTGAATATGGGAACACGTGATACAATTACAAAGGGTAATTAGTGCTAGCGGTAACTAGCCCTGGGCGGCGCGCCCCGGCGAGGTGGGCGCGCGGCGCACAGCCACACCGTATTGAATTTTAGAAAATATGGCCTCGTTAGCCGCACGCACAGAGCCCGCACTGCGTACCTTCGTTACGTATATTCCAATATGTTTGTCTCGTCTATTATCATTATATCGATATGTAATAATGTCTTACACGAAACATTGCGAGCATATTCGGAGGTTAAATATTTTCATATTAAAAACAGTATGGTGTCTACTTATTACCCGTTAGATTGTTGATTAATGTTAATATGGACGGTTCTGGGTAGACAAAATAGTAATGAATTACTTAACTAACTGCAAATCCTTACACAATAGTGACTTTGACACAACCGAAAGTGAACCTGGAAAGGTAAATGAATAGCATTCTTTTAAATTACAGTACGTGAAGGTCACTTTAAAGTTGTAAGTTTATTTAGAAAGCTGTACGTTTAGTACAAATTAACCGCTTGCAGATACGCCTTGGATGCCATTTATTATTTGCTTTTGAGGTAATAAAGATACGTAAGTCTTTTCGACTGGCTTGTTGCTCTAATGATCAGTAAGCCGCGTGCTGAGCGGGGGTGTAGGGGTTCAATTTCCACCCAGGATAAAAAATTGTTGATCGAGCATAAATATTTGTTCTTCTCTGTAAAATTATCTAAGATCACAATATAAGTATAGATAAGTATGTGCATGAAAATCGTAAGTAAAATTCGTTGTGAGCCTACAAAGTTCTCTTTCTTCAAAGATATCTCTAAAACAGAAAGTGTATCTCTAAAATAAAGTATTGATCTTCATCAACTCCTTTATCCTTCCAGTTTAGGACCCGCCACTCTTCTCACAATAAGAAGGTAACGCCACACTCTGCCATGCTGACGAAAAGCTGGTACCCGATTGGCATTATATGTATCTATTTACAATGATGACAAAAATATGTAGGTATCTATAATACAGGCGTGTTGTTAAGTGTTTTTTCATGGATTTTTTCAGTCAGTCAGTCCGTCAGTCATAGGCCTCCCCCAATGTGCGCCATAACGCCCTGTCCTTGGCTTGTCGCATCCAAATTTTTCATGGGTAGGTATGTTATTTTATAAAAAAAACGTGTGCCGTTTTTATTTATAATTGCTAATGCATTCAGACTTGTTACAATATAACAATTGCTGGTATGTTTATCATTTTTTATTATATAGCGAATCTATTTACAATTCAATGTTATTAGGTGTTTGTTATAAATAGTTAACAATGTAGAGTACAGTGCATTGCAACATGTTTATTTAACAGCTTCTATTCTTGAAAAATTAAAAATAATATATAATTAAATGAGTTGAGGATAAATGTTTCAGCAAAGCTCAATTTATTTAAACGTACATCTTGAATAGCCCTTACTTTATTATTCACCTTCCGCTACTCGACAACAGATGTCGCTAGGTGTCGCGATGTGCTGTATAGAAAATGACTGATGAAATTAGTAACATATTATTTATTAATAGTAAACAAATATTATGCATTAGTATGTACGTTAGGTATACTGTTCTATTACAATTTGTAACAACTCATAAAGTAATAACATTATTTCTTATTTTCTAGTAATGCCTTTTGTGTGATGTTTCTTTAAGCAACTATCCATCCTTATTTTCTCATAGTATGAATAAATGCGGCTTTAAAAAAAAATAACTGTGCCTTGATTTTTAATGAATACAATTAGGTGGGTTTGATTTATTTTATTAATAAAACTAGGTACGGTATGGTTTGATTGGGAAGAAAACTGATAAGATAATGGTAGGTACCTACGTGACAATATATAATACAGGAAAATTTTATTTTGAAACGCTTAAGTTTCGATATTCAGGTAAATAATTGTAATATGTACCTAATTAATTTTATCTCTGCGCCGGGACAAAGTAAAGTTCGTGGAATACCTATCATGTGCCGGACGAATACACCTACACACGAACCTATCGTTTACTAATCTGTGCACGGCCACAGTGCGTCCGGCAACTGATGATAAAGACTGGCCAAGCGCGAGCTGGCCTGCTGCACCGTGGCGTGCGTACAGCGCATATTACTAACATGTTTATGTTTTCGAATTTCTTTGCCCTATTTATTAACATTACCTTCTTTGTTCGGTACATTAACTTGCAGAATAATGGAAATTGTTAAGTTGAACGATTTAGTGCAAGAAATGAAAACAAATTATTCAAATTAAAAAGATATAGGTACCTTTCTTGTAATTTTAACTTTGTAAACTAATTTTAATATAAAAATATTAAAATTTAATCATAAGTTTAAAGTTTTCGAAAAAAAAAAACACTCGTACAGCATTAGTTGTAAGTTTTCGTAATCTCCGCACGCAAACATCGACGTCGCTTCCTATTGGCACAATAAATAACAATGATAATACGCACACATCGGAGCAATTATCGTGCACACAGCACAGTTTAGAGATAAGAAATTGATTGTAGCACACAGGCGCGGCTAGCGATTGGTCGCACCTGTACGGCGAGCAAGGGGGAGGGGGGGCGGACATGTTTGCTTCAAGAAAAAACCCCGCCTGTTAGACACTAGAGATATAACGTCTCGAATGATAATCGCGCGTTGACAGAATGACTATATAGTTCTGCATTCAGCTGGACTCGATTCGCTGTTCACGTACTTTCGTTGCCCTCGCGTTGTCGTGCCACGTATTGACCACACTATACGAGGTAAAGGCCAAATGCATCTTCTTCCCTGAACTAACACATGGTAAGCGAAAACGCGGTGGCCAGTTCTTACGCTATAAAGACGTTCAGAAGCGGCATATGAAGAGATGTAATATTGAATCTGCATCTTGGGAGTCCCTAGCAGCAAATCGCTTGGAATAGAGACGTCACACAAACACCAAAATTTATGATTTTGAAATTGAAAGAAGGCACGTACTTGGCCTTAAACGGGATCAGCCGAAAACCAGCCCTCCTTCCACCATCAATTACCATTATGTGAATGATACCCTCACCTGTGCTCTTTTAGACGCATGTTTACACACAAAATAGGTTATATCAATTATATACGAGCTCAACACCGTAGCTAACAAATATGAAGTCTAGTCGCCGTAGCCGAAATCGGCTAGGATGTCATCATCATCATACGAGTTAATGAACTGAATTCGCTGAATGTGACTTTGACTAAAATGTTCGTTCTATGACCAGCGTGTAACTCTACAAATAATTACAAGTGTATGCTTTACGTACCGTTGGCAGTAGTCTCGCGACACCTTCTGCAGTGTTGTTTGGTATTACATTTGTTTGTGTTTAGCTCTGATCAACATATGCGATAAATCCATATACATGAAGGAATACTTTAATTTCAAGATGACAGTTTTGAAAAGGGATTTAACCAAAACAATTGTGCACCATGTTTAGATAATTCCAGCGGTTTGCGGCGACTCTACATTTCGTAGAGTGAATCAGCCTCCAATCTGACATGGTCACTACGCAGTAGGATTGATGCGAAATCCCCGAGAAATTCACTATTATTATGTGAATTGCAATCGTCATAATATTATTCTGTTGTTTGCGGTCATAATGGTATAAAATACGGAATACCTCGGTGTTCGTTACGTAATTGTTTATCAATTTATTTACGCGAAGTATAAATATTTCTTTTTATTTGAAAATCTATGTCTGAAAATAATGTTTTATCAATATCTGAGTTTATTATTACTTTATCTAATATTAATATCTAGGCATCCAATTAAGAAGGTCTCGTTGTTTGTTAGAAATGCTTATTCATTAGTTATTTAGGTGCTACGTTTCAGTTTACGCTTATTACATAAAAATTTACTACGAGTCACAAAGGTGACATTAGTTAGTAGGTACATAATTTGTGGAATACATAATTAAGTTTTGAGATTTATAAAAATAAACAACACTAGTTACTCATTACGTATGTGTTCACGGAGGGTTAGTTTTCTGTTTGTTTTGGACCCGTTTTTTACATTACCTATTAATTACGTCTCGATATTCATGTACCACAATATTATCGTGAGCTGTGTGTGGGAAGATTCCGAACTACCTGAATATTGTGAGTATTAATAAGACGTGTCTATTATCTTCAGATAGGTACAATATTATGGTATCTGTACGTATAAATTAAAAACTTAAGCACGGTTATCTAAGAAAAAAACTAGTAGGTACACGGCCTAGTCATAAAATTTCAATTCATATTTCTCTTTACACGCGAAAAAGTTCCTTTTAAATTTTTGTGCCCGGACCAGAAACAAATCAAGCTCCCTGTTTGAGGCGTTATAATGTCGGTCATATCTATAACGTGCCTCAGTACAAGCGTCTCAATATTTACATTAGCTATTTGCTTCTGACTCTCATTTACAACGTTAAAATTTAACGACACGCATTCAACGCTTTAACTTGCAAGGGTGCGTGTAGCAAGGATCATAGCCACATTGAACAGAAATTAATGTTACGTGTTATAAAATTTCCATTTCTCTACAATATAAATTTAAATTAATAAAACTAACTCGTCACACGTAGAGTTTTCGTCATCCATGAGTAAAGCTGTTTACGACTTTACATCGCAGAGTACTTAAATAACATTGATAAAGAGATCACGTTTGATATTTACAAGTGATTAGCAGATCCTCTAACTAGATGCTAACGAGGCGAGTGATTCGATGTTCACAAACAGATAATAAGGAAATAGGAGCAAGCGTTGATTCACTGAAGGGTTGTCCTTTATCACTCCTCTCAACATCGATTTAACGGCAAATCATATTTTTCCTCTATAAAAAGACAATTTTCAAATGATCTTCACAAGTGTGATTCTTTAAGGAATATAAAGCGTATTAATCGTTTTGAAGCTTAAATTCATGTAAATCTATAGCAAGTTTAAATATTTCCAAACAACAAGATACGAAATAAGAATCACTTTAACAAAAGACAAATTTTGCGCGCAATTAATATGCGAATTGTTTACAAAACACGAATTGGCGATAATGTACGTACTACAAAATGTTATCTCCGCGCGGCGTCACTGCCGCCCATTGATGGACGTCGGAGAAACGCGAAACGGACACACTTGCGATTCATGCTACTGATGAAAACAGCTATTTGATTGACTTTAACTCGTCCGTTGCAACGCGCCCAACTCTACCGCTCTAAACATTACGCACAGCCAATGGCCCCAGTGGCCGCCGTATCGTCCCTAACATATTGTCCACTCCAGGCAGGCGGCGATTAAAGAAGAAGAAAAAACAAAAGGTAAGAAAGAAAAAAAGCAAATGAATTAAAACAACATAATCGTTTCCGATTTAAGATGTTGAAAGAGCGCGCTTCCCCTCGACAAACGAAACTTTCTTTTAAGTCTGTGTATACCTGTTCCCGATTCTCAAGTGGATGAATTATATCCCAGGGGAGTCGAGGGGAGATTACCGAACACTGAGGTTATTTCTAATGAAGACGTGTTCGAGTTTTATTTTTAATGCGGCGAAGAGGTGATATCATTTTCACCTGTTTCAGTTAACGGTTACATCTAACATTCAGGCTCGTCGGTTGGAAAGTGTAACGTTAATTTTCTACCGACTTCTGGAAGAGTTAATAAGATTTTGAATAAGTTGGACAATTTACATCGAATAGTTAAATTCGAGAAGAGAAAAAATATGAGAAAAATAAAAAAGATAACAACTTGGTACAATAAAGGTAAACTGAAAGTGGGAAATAAAATAAGCGGCAAATAAACATAAAAGGAAAAGAAGCTTACTCAGGGCCGCATGCCGCCTGGCCGAGGTGGTGGACGTGGGAACCTGCTTACTCCGCATGTCCGCAAGCCAACCGGCCGCCAAGCATTCGTACCAACCGCCGACTCCCATAAGCGAGCTCTGCACTTTCATCGAGCGACACCTCGTTCTCACACCTCACTGACCGCGACTACGGCACGCGGCGCACTCGCGGGCGACCTCCGAGCCGGTCCCAATCGCATCTACGCCGTACTACACGAATCGCACAGCCTCCGCTGACGTCAGCGGCTAAAGTCTCACAGTGGAGTGGGCGCACGTGCACGTCGAGCCGCCACTACTCACATCGACAGGCACCCCACACGTTGGCCAGGCTCCACAGGCGGTAAGAGTAGCTGTCACCATAGCACCCGAACATCTCATCGGTTCTCGCAACCATGGCCCGCGCGCGCGGACTACGTGTTGTCTGCGGCGCGGCGCGCGGCGGAATGAAGCTGGCCCGCCTTTCGCCCCGCCCTGCGCGCCCGCTGCTCCCCGCGCCCGTACGTCCCCCACCTATACTTAATTAGTAGAGCCGCCGGCCGGCCGCGTCTCACCACCGGCCCCGCCGTAAGCTCGCACGATGCACGATGCACCTCCGATACCATCGCCCAAGCCGTCCGACCACTTTTTCATCTCTCGCCCACCTTTCCGACTTGTTTATGTACTGGACGCTCCACCTTCCCGAAGCTCTGCCTGTCTCTATCTACCGTCTTGCTATGTTGTTATGAAGTGCGCGTTAAGTACCTACGCTTTAAGTGTGTTGTAAGGCAAATATTGAATCATAAATGAAATTAGGTTGTCCATCCAAGCATAAACATGCAATCTCATTAGCAACTTTTGTTGATGTTTTTGTAAGATCCTTTTATGCAATTTCATATATTCTATTAAAATGTTTGATATTTAATCAATATAGTTACATGAAAAACACTATTAGTTAAACATAATCTTGGCCAGTCATACTTAATTTTGCAATGATAACGATGCAGATGCACTTTAGTTCCGCTTTTGGACACAAGATGGCGCTAGGTGTTGCTCAGCGCGCTATGTCGCTTCTCAAGTTGTATCAATATACAAATGGAATTATTAACGGTAAACAATTCTAACGTGTTATGTATGTGGTTATCGCTTAGTTGTTCAACGTTCCAATAACTTATTACGCAGGTAATTAAACTGTATAATATAATGTAAGGAATTTTAAATTTTTTCGACATTTACAAACATTTGTGAGCAAAAGGTACCTAAATTTTTTTGGGCATACTGTGTTCTTTTCCTTATTTCATATCAATTGCTAAATCATTAATATTTTTAAAATGAACAAGTTAATATAAACATAAAACATCTTACAGGGTTGTTAATGTCGCAGCCAGGTAACATTCCCTCGCAACACAGTGTAAACACTATTAAAGAAAATTTAAAATAACATTCTAATTAGGTACTTAGAATTTCATATGAAAATATTATATGACCTTTAAAAAAAACTAATTGTTCACGCCTAATATTAAATCTAATACACTTTTATGTAGGTTTAATCTAATAATAAAAAAATGTGGGTAGTATTATTAATTTATGCAAGGCATTATTTGTTCGCGGCGTCGCCATATACCTATACATATTTTAGAATAAAAAATTGATACCTTACAATACTTTCGGCAGTTAGACAATCTCCATAAACCATTTGCAGCCCGTAAAATCTTAAAAATGTAACTGCCTCGTTGGTCGAGCGGTTGTAAGCGCGACTGTCGATCGGGAGGTCCCGGTTACAAATCCCGGGTCGGGTGCGAATAGATTTTTCTAATTTAGAATTTTTAGTAGTGACTCGGAGTCTGGAATTGTGTTCGGTGTATGACAATAGGCTCACCACCTATTCCATGGGACTTAAACGTAACTAGTGAAACGTGGGAGTGTACTACACTCCTCTGCCTA
>DWFV01000157.1:0-17349 GCA_018246775.1 Parelbella machaon machaon
GCTCAGTGGCGTGCCATTGGAGAGGCCTATGTCCAGCAGTGGACGGGAGTAGGCTGATAATGATGATGATGATGATGGTATATCAATTTACTAGATTAACAGAACAAGTCACGTGAAAGGCGCAACTGCTTTAAGAGGTGTAATATAAATAATATGTATGATTTCATTTTATATGCAATTGTTATATGAAATAAAAAATATGTTAGATGTATTATTAAGTAACCATAATAATAATATTCAAAATCTCAATTTCTATCTCGTATCTAGTAAATTATATACTGCAATGTCAACTCCCATAAGTATATAATCTTGTCCCGTTTTTTTACATCAAACTTGTGCCAACACTACGCGTACGTCAGTTACATAAAAGGATGTTAGTTAAAATATAACAATACATTAGTTACACCAAACTCTACATTTGTATAATCGAAAACAATCAATAGTGAGTCTGACCAATAATTGCAGGCCGTATCATTGTAACGGGGACATGGTTGTAAGACTGAAAATATGTTTAAATTATAAGCGAATAATAGGCAATTGAAATATTCCAATGGATCAAAGATAGGACACACTTGATAATAACATTTATATCTACTGCATTACGTAGGTAGATGGGTTCAAAATTTGCAAATATCTGGGCATTTAAACCTTCAACTACGTCTTTGTAACTAATTGTTTTAACCTCTATTTAAACTACAATTATAAACTTCACACTAAGGTTATTATAACCTAAATTTTATTGTTAAATGATTCAAAGAAAAAATTAATTACGCTTTTTGGGATTCAGTCAAATCTTATCAGACTAATCATGAGTAGTAGTAGTGGAATAACGTAAAAATGTGCATGTTGGGTAAAAAGGTAAAGGTAGGCAAGGTATATGAAATTCCCAATATATCCCCATCCCATTTAAGATCTATTTCACTCTTATATAATAATTATTCTTATATGGTGAACATATTTTAGTAAATATTCAAGCATTCAATTTGTAAATATTTATTTAATTAACCTAAACCTTGCATTGTTCTATTTCGTTGTATTTATAACAACAATTAAGTACACAAAGTTTGTAAAATGATGCTCAATATTATATTTACCTTTAGCTTGGGTTTCAATTCATTAGGTTATTAAAATGTAATATAACTATTAACAATAAACATTTACAGCCCTGTATCCGCTATAAATTACATTTTAATAATTATCTGATTTGATATATAAACGTTCATTGAATAATTTCATTAAACTAAATGAAATCCCGCTAAATTTATTGGTTTTAATAACCGTAAAATCCTTAGTATAATTACATATATTAATTGAATTAATTATTATGATTTATTCATCAAGTAACTATTATTTACAGTTTTTATTTATATCGATTATTGTTAGTTACATAACTTGGACCGAATTCCTTTATGAAAACAACAAACGCCTACCTTTTAGGTATTTCCAAATACAGTCCTCCGCCGCCGAAATGTTCCTCAGTTTGTCCGATAAAAACAGTGTGATAAAGTCACCAAAACACTCGCAAACACAGTCCACTCAACGCGCTGTCAACAACTAATCAGTGTCACGAACAAATAAAAAAAATACGTTATTTTTTCTAAATAGAGAAGGACACGGCAACGTTATCGGCGGTCAAGTCTACCCACTTATCACTACAATTAGCATTCAGTTTCCACACGTGGTCCGAAGCGCATCGGCTGCGCAGTGTTGTATCGTACGACCTAAGCGCGCCAAACAGTCAGCCCGACTGAACCGCACTGACTCACACCTACACTCACACTTAGCACTCAACAGGTGAAAATGCAACAGTGTGTCAATCGTATCCGACCCGAACCCGTGTGGAGGTGACTCAGGTGAAGCGGCGCGTGTGTGCGTGGAACATTTCGTTCGTGTTAGGCAGATTTATTACCGCAATTGTACATGTGTGCGGTATTTACAGGTGATCTCCTTTGTATTTGTCCGTAGTTACGCGCGGTCACAAGTCACGTGTTGCTGTGTGCTCCCTCCTCACCTGTTATGCCCCCGCAACTTATCAGTTTTGTAGTTCTTTTAGGGTTGTGTAAGAAAGGTATTATCTTATAAGACATACATTTTGCTTGTTATTGTTTTGTGCCGCGGCCGGCATCGGTTGTTGAGACAGCTTCAGTAAACAAGGAGCTGTTTTAAATTGGCGCGTCGGGTCCCGATTGAAAACAAGTCTTTTGGCATTAAAAGTTGTGTTGGAGAGAAAATAAGTACCATAGTGTATATAAGAAGAAATTAAATAGAAGCATACTCTTTTTAGTACATATAAATTCCTTTTTAAGGTTATTTTATAAAGCGAATATTAACATCTACACTTTATTGCATTGGTCAGTTCAATAAATATTTAACAATTATTTTCATCGACCGTTCATAAGTTAGCTTTATGCTAGCCAGTCTATACCGAGAGTCCCAGGTTAAATCCTGGCCGCGTATACGTGCATCTGAAAATATCATTTCCACGTAATTCTTATATATTAGAATTCGTAATCAACGTTTTTTGTCATTCCGATTTACCCTGTAATTTACGAGAGTGAACCCTTGTTATTTGATTAGAAATATTTACCTGGGTCCAACAGGGTTATGACCACACTGCTATAGCATGTAATATAGGTAATAAGTATTTATATACGACTAGGATTTATAACTCGAATCTAGATCGGTCAGTGGCAGCCGCCGGCGGTGCTTATCCGGAAGCCCATCTCCACCCGAGATTGAGTCTGCAACGCCGATCAGACTTACCGTTAGTTCTTTAAGGCTTCGCTTCTTGTCTGCACATTTTTATTTATTATACTTTATTTATAACGTTCGCCTTTATTTACCATAGGTCTTATTACTTCAATGATATTCCTAAAAACAATTATGATAGAAGAAGAAAGTTAGTTCTGTAATAATAGAGCTTGGCGCTCGGTGCTTTCTACCTACACGTAAATGACCGGATGTGATGAAAATGATGAAATGAAAATGATTTAAAATTTTGTAAACATTTTTTTATTTATTTCCTATGTAAGACCTTAAACCCAGGGAAATAAGGGCGTACCCAATGGCTAAAGGCGTTCGCTCCCAGTCAAGAAGTGTAATACAAATTGTGGAAATAAAAAAATCTGGAATTCTTCAGTTATTTAAACAATAACATTGATTGCACATCTGTTTCTAGGTCGCCACATTTCAGCCTCCAACTTCTGGTCTAATTCGGTAACTTCTTTGTCAAGTAGTGGCTAATTGATACCTTTGGTTTCTATTGTTTGTTTGTGACAGCATTAACTATGTGGCATTTTCTCACGTTTTCCTGCTGACGTACATATATAATGAAGGTATGAGAATCTCCGCAGTGACGACTCGAATGGCATGGTTTCAACTTGTCACCTGCTTATGAATAACATAACAGTTTCCTTTATCGTGGAAATTGTGTTCCCTACTTCTTTTTTAGTTATAAATTTTTCTCGTTTTAGTTACACGAAACTTGTGTGTTCTTCGACCTGCTCAGTATGAGGATTATAATCAAAACCCCTCATTGCTAAATCCAGACTAAGAACTGTTACTGGAAATTTAAGTTAGAGGAACTCGATAGTACCCGACTCGAAAATCCAATCCTGGAGCTCTGGATTAGCAATCACGCTTGCAACCACTCAACCAATGAGGTAGTCGATTAATTTTTTAGTTAATTTAATGCACATATTTGTATCAATTGTAAAATGTAAATTTTAACTTTCTCCCCTTCTCTACACCTTTAAACTACAATTACGAAAATTTCATTCTTCCGTTAGTGAAATATTTTTAACAAGGGTGTAAGGATTTTTGTTGAAGTATTCATTAAAATATACTAAGTAGTAGCATTTTCGTAATGTCCACAATGAAAATCCTATGTATCCTAATATCCTATGTATCCTAATCTACGGTCAGTTTTATCAAAATTTGACACTTTATTACGTTTTTTAAAAACAAATTGAACGAATTCACATTGATTAAAATTCGTATAGACGTACGACCGTGTCGAAATAAAGGAAGTACATGATAAAGGATCAGGATGTGTACCTACATAATTAGTTGTGAATCAATGCCAGGCTGTGAGAAAAAAATTAAAGCCAATTAATTTTAATGGGCGTACCGGTTTGTCGCTATTAATACATTAAAATGCATCAAGACGATTTCAGAACGGCCCTATCTAATAAAGGATGTTACATAATGGAGGTTACGTTGTAAGAGTTGTCAAAAAGGACGTCATTAATAAAGTGAATGTGCAAGTATGTCCTACGTAAGGTTTGACTGCTAAAATCAATGCTGCATCTGATTTTGAGGCGGAGTAAAGGCCATGTCGTTGATTTCCAGGTAGGAAAGAGTGGATTGCAAAGACTCAACACACGAACAGCCTATAATGGATTGTACGGTGTGATAATTTCATTACGTTTATATTATAATATGAACAGTACAGCTACATAATTATATATCATTATAAATGTACGTTACATTAAAACCGCTAATTACAGTTAACGAGTTTGAATGTACATAAATATGTATCACATTACGGTTTACACTAAATACAGCTCTTTAAACTGAACCATAACGAATTTAGTCATAGATTATAGTCTATGGATGTTTTCTTTTTTTTGTACATTCCATATTTAAAATATCACATCGCGATCTAAGAAATGTGACTCTTGAAATGCATGTTCCAACATAATAACGCGAATTCGTTCGTAATTAAAACCTTCACAAAAAATCGACTACAATACCATGACGGGTTTTCGGTAACAAGGCAGGTAGGATAGTAATTATGAAATTATTTCGGTATGCTATTGTTAATTACGCCATATAATTACAGCATAGCCTTACAGAGACATTGCAAAAAAAATGTTTGCAAATTGAAAGTAAGTTTCGCTTTGTCTTGACGTCAGAGCACGCTTAAATAGATTTATCTTGTACTTTATACCGCCTAATGTTTCTTATCGTCGATCAATGCTAACTACCGATTGACTCGAAATTTTATCTCACATTGTGCTGTCATTTACTAGTAGCTACCTGTGTAATTGTTTAAAAGTATCCACGTACCTAAATGTCTTTTTCACAACATTTTTAGTGCGCAGTAATTTCTCGTCAAAACTATCCCAACAATGTTCGGAACATTTATTAGACGTATGTACCTATATCTTCACAACCATAGTAAGTACATACATTGTAAGTTAGCTACATTCAAGGCATACTAGATACTATATAATATTAGAAAGATGTGAAGGATTAGTTAAAATTTTAAATCATTTCAATCGATGTCAAAGGTTTTATATGTATGATACAATTATGCTATAATCAAAGCCCTCCGAATACAAACCGCCTCTTGGTAAGAGGTCACTATCATCTATAGATATGGACAAAGTTGGAAAACACCAATATGCTGTACCGCTTTGGAAGAAAAGCTTTGAGCCTGATGTATGCTCGTAGAGCCCAATGACACGGTGCGGCAGGAATACCTCAGAAAGAACCGCATTCTATAGTCATATTCCACGTGCGCGATGGAAACTAGCTCGCGATCCGAGTTGTTGAAGATCAATACTAGTACAAGCCCAGTTGAGGTGGATGGAACCTTCCACATAAACTTCGACACCATTTTTTCTTCATTCATTCACTTTTCGTTTCATCCGTTCATATTTCCACATCATTCATTCTTCGGCGAGCGGTGCGAAAGAGTTGGCATAAACAGTAAAAATTTAGAAAACGATATAGACAATATTCAAATTCGTAGTCAGACTGGCATAAACACAAATAAAAAAATAAAATATTTGCGAAAATATTGACAGCTTTCAAATAAGTTATCACGTAATTTTATAGAAAATAAAATAACAACAAATAACGACAAAACATATATACACATGTGCATATCGAGTAGCTGGAAAAGGATTAAGTAAGTCAGAAGGCGAGAACAATATGAACAAATAATGTAAATGACGTTATTGCTAATATTCTGGTTCCACTACACGTATTAATAAGAAGATAAAGAAATGAAAAAACATTTTTTTTTTTTAAATTGAATTAAATTTGTTTAAGTATTGCCAGACTAGTCGTTTAGAATTCAGCCACTCATTGCTGTGTTCTTGGTACAAATGCAAGGCACGCACATCTTAAAAGAAATGTGCATTTTAAGATTAAATCAACTGCGTTTTAAGATTAATTTCCGGGACAATATCGGGAAGAACTGCATACTTTAGAGTCTACGAAAAAAAGAAACAAACTAAGGGATAGGCAGAGGAGAGCAGCACATTCCCATGATTCACTAGTTCCATATACACACATGTATTAACCAGTTATGTTTATATATAGAATAACATAAAAACCCATCAGTCAAGTATGGCATCGTACCACGCCTGTTTTATATAAGACTGACAATGAGATCATGCCATCACATAAGTGAACTTTATACATCATAAGGTCACGGAATTTTAGCACTAATACAATACCTATTAACATCGTATGTCACCTTGGCGTAAGTGCAAAGACATTGTCATCGCGCGTCCGAAGACAAAACGACACAAAAAGTAACATACAAAAGTGTTAATTAAACCTTACTTAGTAGTATATAAGGGCCCTAATCCTTTACCTGAATATAATCAGTAGGTCTTTTTATGTAAAAATTGTTCATTAGAACTAAAGGATATATCTGCCGTTTAAATGCCGTGTAAAATCAATTTAAACTACACGACTTACGGTTTAAATTTCAATGACCACTGCTGTGTACTTGTGACATTCTGTGCATAGCGTTCTCAAGTCGTGATCAACCTATTTGTATTGTAATTTGCACCTAATCAGATGTAAAACTAGATTGATTATCGGCTATACGGAGCGTTCTACTTTTGATTGGAGCCTTTTGTTCTCCCGCAGCGATACAGAGACAATCGATGGCATTGTTGACAAGCGCGTCCTTATTGAAGTACCTATACGTAATTGGCACTTTTTTGGACGGAATCTTAACAAGTCTTTATGGTATCGGACATAAGGCTTACATTTGTGTAACTTATAATAACAAGAACTTGTATATTACTTTCACAGATTACATAGGAGTTTGTTACATTGATGATCATTTCAAGTTTCAAAATGCGAAGGAAGTTGGTTTGTTATTATAAAACGAACAGTTGCCCCCGATTTCGTTCGCGTGGTTTTCAAATTTTGGGTTTTCCCAGATTTACTTTATACAGGCCTGGCTCACCCGGCCGAATATGTCTAGCCTAAGTTTAACGGTATTTAATATGCTTGTCCATATACGAGTATATGTGAGCTTAATTTGCATTGATAATATATCTCTGAAACTATCCGTTTTTTAACTTTGTATTCATGCAAACTTTCAATCATCATAGTTTTACAGACTACAGTCAAAGTTTCAGCTCAATCAACTGTCAAATCAACAATCGAATCAACTCTTTTTTTCCAATAAATATTTGACGTTTGAACTGAAAGTAGCTAGCACCAAATGTTATGTGAAGCTCACCACAACACATGTGAGTAAAAATCACACTCAAATCGGTTAATGACGTGTACGAAATTAACATACGTACACAAAAGCGCAGACAAACATATCAACGAATAGACAAAATCGTAAAAATCATTATTTTGAGTTATATTTAATAAAAGCCTTTAATAGTAGTTTTTAAATATATCTTCTATGTACTAAAACCGATCATTTTTAGATGTTTTATATGTACAGATATTAAATGTAACATTTCCTTTATCGTGCATAAAGGTTTAATTTTTAATCAATTCCTTTTAAAGTAAAGTTAATGTTTTTAAATGGACAGAATTTACTAAAACATTTAAGCATTTCTAAAAAGCTTTAAACATTAAGATTACCGTTGCCGTCATTTTTAATATCGAATTGACACTGACCGACCTCTATAATATAATTGTCTGTTACGTGGATCCCCCACGTTCTTCGATTGCAAAATGTTAAGAATTCGTGACGTTACATGAACCTTACATATGTTAAAATCACTTTATAACAATGTTTTAAGATTACTTTTAAGATTGAATTTTTTACGATAGTTTTACTTATACGAATGAAAATAAATTGTGCATATTAATAAATATTATTTTGATACACTCTCAGAACGCTCTGCTTATATAAAATATACTTATACTATTGTTTAAATTATTAACATATTTTTAATATGTTTAAAATAGTTCATTTGCACTATTACTATCTGGCAACCCCAACTCAAACTTTTCTGAATAGTTCAAGTGTGTGAACGATAGGCAAACATCGCAATGCACACTATACCTACATTTCAAGTTTGAGAACGCATATTATACCTGTTTAAAGCAGGTTCAGTATAATTCAATAGGAAATAGACGGAGACAGATAAAGCGCAGTTACACGTCTGTTCTGTAACCCCGCGAGTATTTACACGCATTTCAATTAACCAACAGCGTACAACAAGCCCTAAGCACTAGTCTGCCGCGCAGCTAATAAACTGAACACTATGAGCTGTATGATGCAGACAATTTATTTTCTATTTTCAAAGCGAGAATTTATATAAAGAACTTCATACTCTATGTAGTAAAAAAATATTTTCATAAATAATGCCAATAACTGTTATTTAAAAATGCACGCCAGATACGTATCGACGTGTACTCTTTTGTCTATGCATTTTCCATTTTTGAATGTAAAGTTTTTATTTTATTTCGTAGTTTGTGTCCACATATTGCATATTATCGTACTAACCAGTTCCATGGACACTAACGATTGAGTAACCTAACGTCTTCCCGGCATTAGCTTTTTTTCTTTTTTGGCAAAGTTTTCTTTTTGTATATTTATAGATATATGGAACGTAAACATAATACAGCGAACATTTGATCATTTGCAAACTCAGAACAAACTGGCAATCCTAGAATACTCAAAGGCAAATATTCGCTGATCCTAGACCGCGTCGGTACACGATAGCATTCTGGTTTTAATTTATTCAGGCTTGCAATTAAGGTTGTGTTCCCACTAACACAATGGGTGCGCGGCGCAGATGCGACAATTGTACACGCAAACTGGGCTATCTGCATCGGAACAGCAACCCGTCCGGCTATCGGACCGGCTGCAGTAATCAAAAATAATAATTTATTGCCCGGCTCCGGTCGCGATTTAGCTCCAGCTTTACGAGTACAATGGGCATTCTGATGTGCGCTTAGAGAATTAAGCGCAAAGCGCTGCTGTGCTGTACGCTACGATTAAAGGCTGGCTAATATTTAGCGTGGCTGTTATACTGCGTATGTGAGGTGTCATAGGTACTATTTATAAATGATATTTAAAAATGGTATGTTATATGAAATAATGAATGAATGAATACTTGAATAAATATGAAACCATTTGTTTCTAAATGTATTATGTAGCAAGTTTAAAAAGTTCCAATATCATTAATACATGAACGCATCATTAAGCAATTTGCATATTCTATGACACAACGAGTATACAATATTTTGTTTACTGACACTCAGTTTAAGGCTTCTTGATTGTTGACAAGTAACTAATATTAATTAGGCAATGCTTATAAAGTCAACTTCCACATCACATTATCACCTTGTCTAAGCTTCTTGGACATAGGCCTCTCCTGAAGGGTTTTTGCCGCAGAGCACAGCTTCTCGCACCGCCCACGTTGCTACATTTAGCAACGTGACCAGGCAGGCCGCGCCATACCAGCAGTCAAGTAATGGTTAGTATAAGTGACTTCCAATTTTTACTTATTTACTAAGTTTTACGGCGGCTACAATATGCCACAATTAAATGATACATCATCTATTACAAAACATGGTAATAGAAAAACTTTAAAATTACATTGAAATTCTTAAACATATTAACGCGTCACTAAAGTTTTTTGTTGAACAATAATAGGTAACGACCTTAAAATATATAGCGGTAATATTTCCTACAGCAAAAGTAACTCAATCATAATTATTTGCAGCAATTATGCTATGAACGGTTTATGGACTATAATCTGATACGGAAAACGGCGGCCGGTTGTAATTTGATAAAATTGCATCGAACCTATACTTTCTTTGGTCACGTAACTGCGGATGACAGTTGCTATATTTTTTTTAAACTGTACGATCGTACGTAACACGTGTATACCGCCGTTATTGTAACAATGACAACAGCGTTCGCGTAATGGCTATGTCAGTAATCTAGAGAATAATAGCACCTGTATGGACGTTTAAAACATAATATAACATCACGTTTGCATCTACGAAGGGGTAGGCAGAAAAATACCACTCCCATTATTCATTTGTTATTTTGTACGTCCCTTGGAATAGCAGATGAATCTATTGCCATACGCAGGAAACAAACTCGGACTTTAGGCTATTACCAGGAAATTCAAGTTAAAAAATTGACCAAGTACCCGGACATCGAACCTAGGACCTCTCACTCAGCAGTGCCGCTTGCAACCTCTGGCAGAGCAACGAAGCTATCTCGTCTATGACCACCAATATATTGATCAATATTTTAATATGGCAATGATTTTTCAATGATGCTCGGCGGCACTTCATACAATTTTAGTGTCCAAGAACATAAATAGAACATATTAAAAATAATTATACTCAAATTATTTAAGGCCTGACTAAATATGATGATAGAATATTTTGATGCTATCATCATTATCATCATCATCAGCCTACTTCCGTCCACTGCTGGACACAGGCCTCTCCAATGGCACGCCACTGACCTCGATCTTTTATGGCCTGATATTTTATTAATATTTGCATTTACTTTTAAGTTTAGTACTCATAACCAACTTCAGTTTTTGGGATTTATTGAGACTTTCATCATATAGACATCACTATCTTCGTAAACCATTTTATCGTTCCATAGTTGGACACTGGTCACCTTCCATTTTGGGGAAATCTATAGATTGTGATGCTGGTCAGAGATCTTTTGGAAAACTAGATTGTGCAGGCTCCTTCATGATATTTTTCTTCACTCTTATTGAATAGAACCCACGACCCGCTGAGTAGGAGGCTGAATCACGAGCCACTTAGCTATTACTGCGTTATTTTTACCAAACATAATTCCAAACACATTATTACTATCAATTTAAAAACACAGTCACTTTACAAATTCATACTTTCGAAACAACAGTACATACATAGTTCATAATCAGCGAGACAGCGACTATTGTTCACAAATACAACTTTGTTAATGTTAACTTTTCGATATCTTTTTCTATTTAAACCGAAATCTATCACGGCACCAATCGAAATAGAATAAGCGGTGGGCGATCGTTTCCGTTATATATTATTAACAGCGGGCAACACAGTCGACAAAATTCATAATGGTATCCCAGCCCGCTCGTGCCGCAGTATCGTACCATTAAAAGCACATTTATTACCGCAGCTTAGAACTAAATCAGCGCCGTTAATATGCCGCTCGTGTAATTATGATGTTTTTTAATAATTTGCTTTCGCTTTATTAGGATAATATTAAGATTGTTACATTATTACATCATTTTTCATTTTAGTTCATCGATGGCAACCTTTGACCCTTCCTTTAATTGGGGATAATGGATACAATATTATTATCTGATGACCACATTTATGCCACAAATTATAATAAAAAATAAGAAAAAAAAACAAACAAAAAAAAAATTAATAAAATAATAATAATAATCGACCCATTTGTCATTCCACTGTTGGAATATGGGTCTCCTTTCATATTGAGAGGGTTAAGGTCATAGTCTGCCACGCTGGCCAAGTGCGGGTTGGCAGACTTCACACACCTTAGAATTTTTTTTTTATTTTTTTTTTTTATTTTATTCTAAATAATAGACAGGAAGTGTATAAAATACGAGCACAATGTTCATTGACGTTTAAAATGTACAAGGACTCAAACATCATCGAACAGACGGCAAGGGTAGCAGTGACCTCGGGCAGCTGATCGCGCAGCGCGCGGTGCGCGGCGCCGAGCTCGGCCACGTCGCGCGCGCAGCGCGGCGGGCGCGGCGCGCGGGCCAGCTGCGCGGCGCGCGGCAGCGCGGCCGCCAGCGCCGAGCCGTCCGCGCGGCAGCTGGCCTGCAGCGAGCCCACCAGGCAGCCCCACAGCGCGCGCGCCTGCGCCTCCAGCTCGCCGCGCAGCCCCGCCGTGCGCACCGACATCCACTCTATTTTTTCATCCTCGCTGGTATCGGAACAACACCCATTTTATTAATTGTCTACGTTGCCTAAATCAGGTTAGGTTACATGCACTACTCGATAATAACAAAGCTGAGAGACGAAGTCGATGTTTATGTAAGGATGTCGCTCACATTTACTTCTGAACAAAAAAAAGAAATTTATTGTGTTGGATATGTAAAAAAGGAAGAATATAATATTTTCCGAAAAGTAAAAAACATAATTAAATCATTTCCTCAAACATATTGGAGAGTACGAGTTGAATAATATACAGTAGTTTTGTAAGAATATAAAAATCACTTAAACGTTATTAAAAGTTCTAAAATACGCTTATATCTTCCAAAAAGTGAGCATATTCAAGATTTCCACCCTAAACATAAGTTCTAAGCATACAAGTTTATTCAGTTACGGTAACGGTAACATCCGAAAGCAAATGACAGCATAGTACGAAGTTCGCCGGGTCAGCTAATATTATCATACAACAAATACATTTTAAGAGTTAAAAAGGTATAAAAACGCATCCGCTACGTGGGTACTGACAAGGTCATCTTCGCGACGGCCTGCCCGAAGGCCTTGCAGGCCTTGAAGTTGAGTTCCCAGTGGAGCGGGTCGCGCAGGCGCTCGGCGCACAGCGCGGCCAGCGGCACGCCGCCCAGCGCCGCGCGCCGCCCCCACGCCGCGCCGCAGCGCGCCAGCGCCGCCAGCGCCGCCTCCACGCGCCGCACCGCCTTGTTGCCCAGCCAGCTGTGTCTGCAACGGCGCCTTCCTATTACACTGCTACTCGGCTCCGCCGTCACGTTATCATCGATGGCCCTTTCATTTCATCCGACTTACCAAACCTCTCTTTTCAACATTTTTAGCCGGCCTTCTTTTAAGATCTGTCTGAGCTGATCCAGATCTGTCTGATCTGATCCAAGTGTATACTCCTAGGTCCATCTGTTCTTACTCTACCACTTACACTCATTTATAAATGTTTCGTAATTTACAATCATTCATAAAATAAATAATAATTCGTATAATTCTAAAGGCATACTTATCAACGATGGAGGCGAAAATGGAGCGGTGGTCCGCGAGCGAGGCGTTGAGGCCCACGAACTGGGCGGGCAGCGCCACGAGGCGGCGCAGCGCGTAGTAGTGGTGCGCGCGGATCTCTTCCAGGGGGGGCTGCAGCCGCACCGCGCCGCCTCTGCAATAGAATGATGATGCAATAGACTAAAGCGAACCGCACACCTTCGAAGTCTGCAAAATTTTACATGTTTACAACAAATATTAGGTCATGATATGATATTAGGTCATGATATTTTACATGTTTTCTACAAATATTAGGTCATGAAATATATGAACATGAGTAGTAGTTATAGAGCAGTTTATTCGAACTAATAATTCTAAATGACCTCGACATAGATGTACACTATAATAATTAATCAAATGCAAAACAGAACCATTGTCTTTATAACAAGGAACAAATTGTACATAATTCATGTACATATACGTACTTAAATGATGAAAACAATAAAAATGTCAATTGAAGGAAAGTTTTGAATTCGCGTAAATTAATTCTTATTTCGTGGTTATTTTGTAGGTACCTACACAATAAATGATTTAGGAACATTTCCGTGAAAGTTATGAACTAACGTAATTTGACCAATTCATTGTAAAACCACGTTCATAACCAGCAAAAATCGTGCATTTGAATTACCAATGTAAATAGTTACATAATCATAGGATTATTCTACGAAGTTTGTTAAATTGCTTTATATTACTTCTGTCATTAATTCTAAACATTTCTAGCAACATTAATTAACTACATTTCATTGTGATGTCACATTGAAAAATGTTCCCCAGAATTGAATAATTTAAATATCAATTATTGAGTTCCATTAGGAAGATCAAACTTCAAACAATGATTAAAAAAATTGTTACCTCATCACCAAGTCCACTTGCATGTGCGGGAAATGCGTATGCAGGGACAACAAAGCTTTAATGTACTGACATTCTAAGGCTTTGTACAGTTGCAGGTCCCAGTGCGACCTCCACATTTCTGTATTCTTGTAGCCATTTGCTTCTACCTACAATCAGATTCCAAATACATGTCAACGAGTTTTCCTACCTAATATATCTATTATGTTGCAATTTAAAAGGAATAAATCAATATGGCTATAAATGTTTTATCAAATTTAAACACAAGCTGTACCTATATTCAAATAAACTAAAAAAAAATATTTGTTTCAATATGTTTCAACTCATGATGAAGACATTTAAGGCATACCGGCCCGTAATGCGAGTTTTAAATTTCAGTAATAGTCAAAACTTTTTATTTTTTGTATTTACTCGGGAGTAGAATTATTCTATTGTAATTATTAAAATTATTCGGAGTCTGCCGTTGTAGCCGGTGTATGGCAATAAGCACACTATATTCCATAGTGAGTAAACGTAACTGGTGTACTACACTGCCTGCCTACCTTTTCGGAGATTCCAGGCGAAATGTTATATTTATTTTAGAATTATTCTAACCTTTTCAATAATATCTCTAATGTCCTTTATTTTCTTCTTCCATTCCGCTTGCTTTGTGAGCAGTTCTGTATCCAGCAGCTTTGTTACTATATTTCTTATGGCCACGTGTTGAATCGTCAGGTATGTATTCTGAAAAAAAAAAGGTAGCAAAATGATTGACGAATTTGAAAAACAAAATATCGTTATGTAAAACTAATACTATACACTGCATATAAAAAAAAATTATGTATTAATTGAATTAATTGATAAAGACTACACAATTTTGTAAAAAATAGGCATGTAACATATTTGTACGGTAATATGTACGCAATAACAATATAATTATTTGAAATGTATTGACTTTTTATTTTAAATGTATATAAATCTAATAAATTATAAATGTAGACATTGTAATACGTACATGCCGCATGAAAAAAGTTGCAAAAATTATATACGCCGTGAGCGGTACAGCGATGATTTGCGTTGGTCGAGTGGTTGTTAATACGACTACCGATCGGGATGTCCTGGGTTAAAATCCCGGGTCGGGTACTATTAGTTTTCTAATTTTGAATTTCTAGTAGTGACTCGGCGTCTGGATCGGTACCCGGTATATGGCAATAGGCTCACCACCTATTCCATGGCATGTAAACGTAAATGGTGAAACGTGGGGGTGTACTACACTCCTCTGCCTACCCCTTTGGGGATTACAGACGATGTTACGTTTTTTTATCTTTATATATGTTATATACTTTAAGTCTTCGTGCCGTATGTCTGTAAACGTGATAATAATTCCTACGCGAATGATGTATTTCGATCAAGTGATTCGACTGTCATAAATTTTTTGCTCTAGAGGAATAGTCAGGCGTTTATCGTGAATAAATGATATACAAACAAATACATATATGTAGATAGCAAATAAGACCTCAGCTACTTTTAGCTTTTAGCTAAACCTATGTACTTTTATCTTTCAATTTTTGTTTTTATTTTTATTTTCACCTGTGATTCCAATTTTAAAACCATGTCTTTCAGTTTGTTAGTGTAAGTAGCGAGCTGGTCTGCGTCGGTCCAGTACACCGGTTTCTGGTCTTGGACCAGCGCCGATAGCTCCAGCGCGCTCTGCAGCATCATCGGCCTCGTGGAGGGGATCATACGCTCGCCCAGCGTGTTGTGAAACGATGCCACCTGGAACCAAATGCCAAAGCTAACAATAAGGAAACGTTAAGATTAAAGTAATAAGAATTCTTATCCTCTGCTATGGCAACATTGAATAAAATTCCATAAAAGGTAAACGATTTTTGTTTATGTACCATATTCCGATGATAGTCACCAACATATAGTAAAAAATATATATAACACTAATATAAAACCTCTACGGTAATACTTAGGACATTAGTAATATTAATGAAATGAATTTTATGCCTGAAATATTAATGTGATTTATATTTAAACAAACGCAAGCGTATATGATTCGTGCGCTGGCGACGTAGCAACCTAACGTCGTACGGTCGCACCTGCTGCAGGGCGCGCGCCTGCCGCAGCACGGCCGTGAGCGGCTGCAGCGCGGCGGCGGCGGGCGGCGGCCGCAGCCCCGCCGCACTTAGCGCCCGCGCCTCGACCTCCACGCGCACCACTCGCGGGTTGAAGTTCACCACCATCAGCCGACTGCTCGTTGAAAATTCCACCACTGCTTTATCCGCCGAAAGTTCCAGCGAGCCGTCCTTTACTTGCGCCTGAAATACAACATATTTTTTATTACGTTTCAATGAAATAAAGCAAAAATTACAACTGTAATGCTGCATACTCGATTGTTTTACTGTTCTTAATTATATATATTGATAAAATCATGCTACACGCTTTTTATTTCATGTTGCTAAAAATAGTACGGAGGAAAGATAATCTGAAAATATAATTACGCCCTAGTACCACAACCATATTAAGTATACAATAATTCACCTACCTGTAAATTTCTGGACCATTCCTCGTGCAATTGCGTATACAAAGATTTCAATTCTTTTAAAAGCTCACTTGCCAATTTCTGAACTTCTGAACTACCCTCAAATTCACTTAAATAATTTTCGGTGCAAGTCTGGACATCTTTTACCTACAAAAATCTTCACAATCAATATACAAATTAGAAATTAGTAATACATGGGTATTGATCTATAACAACAATCGTAATACACGCACATTGGCATCCGGTCATGCACACATTAACACACACATATTAATAAAACGCTACATTTTTTAATAAGTGGGAAATTATGGTAAGTGTAGTTTTGTTTACCTTGGCCTCCGCCTGTTTAGCCCACTGCACCTGTTGGACGATCGGTGACATTTCTGGTGGTTGATACATCCTCACGTCAACGTCGTCTGCGTTTAACTGTTCACGAATTGTCTTGAGAAAGTCAAGTAAAGAGGAAACAAATATTTTTAACTCATTACTTAGGGTTTGCTTCACGTGAGCGCGATTTATAAGCGTTTTATATCGCATGAATTCATACAGCATCTGGAAATAATCGAATGCTTAATCAAATGCAATCTTACTTTAGTACCAGTCTTTATTCCCAAGCCTTGTTCAAATACGAAGTAATAGACATGTTCTAGGCTTTATCTTCAAAAAAAAAAAACCTAACATCACGCCTGTAATCCCCGAAGGGGTAGGCAGAGGAGTGTAGTACACTCCCACGATTCACCAGTTACGTTTAA
>DWFV01000158.1:0-17331 GCA_018246775.1 Parelbella machaon machaon
ATATATATAGAAGAATTGCTCGTTTAAAGTAATAGAGAGATTTACTTATATCCGTACCTATATACTGAACATTTACTTAAGGAAATTAAAAAGTTAAATCATTTTCCCGCCGAGCGTTGCAATATAACTTTTCATACATATTTTTTACATTTAAACGCAATCACTTAACGTGTGTTACTGAGATATCTTATTCTCGCAACGTATTAGGGAATATGTGCCAGAAATTACATTCACAAAATACATACAATTTTATGGCTTTATTTGTTAAAGTTTATACGCTTTTAACCATATTAAAAACCTACTGCCATTGCGCCGTGTATACGTAAGCTCAAAGCTTTAAATGTATAGTTCAAACATTTTCAACATAAAACATTGTAGAGCGTCGTATTTATACGTAAAATAATTTGTATTACATTCATATTTTAATATTTTTGAAAACAGTATAAGAGGCTAATATTTTTTCCTGTTTATAATTGGTGAAAAATACGTCATTTGCTTGGGACGACATGCAATGGGTAGTAAGTGAAAATTTTCACGTTGATAAAGTATTGATTTTCGAAGATTGTAATGAGTAATCAGACCCATTTTGGTTTCCATCGTTAATAATATATGCTGAAATGTGTTTAATAAATAAATATTTGCGTAGGGAGCACAAATATTTGTTCTATATCTGCGTGTAAAATTATCTAGCACATGTATGAAGTTTATCAGCTGTCTGGTTACCATAACATAAGCTCTTTCGATGCTTACTTTGGGATCAGAAGACCGTGCGTGGAAATATCCAAAAAAAAAGAGTTTTATTGATTTCTCGATTCGAAGCATGGTTTTAAACCAATATATCATGTATCTGGAACGTCGACTGGGAAACATAATAAGGCCAATAATTATGATAATTACTCTAATAATTATCATGTTATTGTGCTATCACAGCCTGAGTTACAATAGCCACGTCTATCTAGACCTCATTCTTGATGGAAACGTACGAAACAGTGTATAATATATGAGACCGATAGGGAGGCAATCAATCAATATTATTGCTGGCCGGGTCTTTACGGGCTGGCGGTGACAGAAATTGATATAGCTACCCCTTATAGCCAACATAGTTTACATATTATATAATAGATAGTTACGTTAAAGACATTACGGCAAGTATTGATCATCCGTTTGGCACGTCGGTGGTAATGCCAGTCGGCTGAGGGTTTTGGGTTGAAATCCTATTGAGACAACTGATCTGTACAAAAAGCATAGTGTGTTGTGTATTAATATATCATTGTAATATACATATGTGAATATTAATATGTGAAGAGTGGAAACTCGTGTTAAATGTTGCACAGGGAAGATTTTTGGCAAAATAATCTTACTCAAAACTCTTACTCTGATAAAATATCTTAATTAAAGATAAAATTTTAATGATTTAAGGTCTCGAATTTTGAACGCTATTCGACCATTAATAAAGCATAATAATATATATTTAAAATAAAAAGTTATTTAGTACCACGCAATATAATAGAGCAAAATATAATAAAACGAGAAGATATAACGAAATATTATCTCCTTTGTACCTAAGCTGACGACTATGAGGTTGAGGCGCGAACAAGCACTTAGCGCTGTCGTGTTGAATTACTAGCCAAGTGAAATGCAATAGAGAGATGAAACTCCTTTATACGCTTTCATATATAAAGCCCATCCATACGAATAGATGGCGAGACATTTCCATTACACTTTTGATTTTCACTTGTCCTTAAAGGTTTGTGAGAGATTTAGTACCTAAGTAATTCTATAGCAACAAAGTATCTTCATGTGACTTACTTCGAAATGTTTGGTGAAAACATGCACGAATCTAAAATTGTATAGGTTTATAAAGAAGAGGAGAATGAGTTTATAAAAAGAGTGAATGTAGGAGAACCACGTTAGGCCTGTTGGGATTGATGACGCGATGTTCCTTTGCAACCTAGGACTCTGGAGCAAGGGACCTGACGTGATGTATGTTTAGTAACCAAATGATAACCGCGACTTCGTCTGCGTTATTTATAGTACCAACAATATATTTCATGCACAGAGAAGAAAACAAAAGATATTGAATTCAAAATATACTTCGCAAATCTTAAAATATCAAAAAAAATTAAGTTTCTTTAAATTTTAATAACGTTTCATTAATTAAAGATGCCCAAGGAGTAAAAGTAAAAAATACATATTAGAATATATTCATTAGTATTTGAGTGATCGGCGCACCATTGCAGATTTGTGTTATTTTATTTTTATACATTTATACCGTGCATTGGCAACAGTGGAAAAAAAATCAGCTGCTAGTAAACGGTTAAAGAAATAGTACTAAATGGGTGTTAGGAGAGCAGGAATGGTAATAACAGCAACATTACAACACTTAGTAGATATCAGCATGAGTGCAGTTAGAATCAGTTTTAAACAAAGTTGATCTACTGAAGCTATTCTTGAAGACTGTGACGGATACATCTTATACATCTTATCTTATGTGATCCGATAAGACGGCATTACACGGAACTATCTGCCTACATAATATTGTTTAACTATCAATTATTTCATGGTAGAAAATAAGTGGTATTACCATGGGCGAATAAAATACAGACTAATTTCGAATTCCATTTATCACATTTTCGATTTCATCAGCCATTTCGATAATGGTTTCCAGAGAATCATCATAAGATATCTTCAACACCTTATCGTCGGATAAGGTGTAGTATGATAAATAATCGTTACGAGCAATGTAACGGAAGAGAAGAGTTATTCCATCAAATATCCGGGCGCCAGCACCGGATACACCATTGTCATATCCGTGAAACGTTAACCTGCGAAGTTGCTACATATGAAAAGATTAAATACATTTCACGCCCTGTTAGATTCTTGAATATGCTTCGAGATTTCTTCCTATTGCGATGTGCAACGTTCATTATGACGTCATAAATAATATTATTATTATCATATCGCTATACCCTTACATGGTAGACACAGACAACAAAACGTTTGTTACAACGTCAAATGTTTGTTATTATTGTGACATTTGAATTATTAATGGTCGCTATCGAATTACGTGTTGTTTTCATCAAGTATGGTGGACATTCAGTAAAATAACATTAGAATATATAAACACGACTGCGAGGATGAAAATTCCAACGTATGTCACCAGTATTTACTTCAACAGGACTATAGGTGTTTCAGTCGCACATACGTCGTTTTTGACTCCATACTGAGTGAGAAGCCAAGGCTAACGTTAGATATCTGTAGGCTGAAGCAATGATGAATGCCTTTTGGGCAACGATAATATTTTTACTAAATTAAACGTGTACTTCTAAATAAATAACTAAAATATCAACCATATTTTTACTAGACCTTATTATCTTTTATTTTTTTATATATCAATAACCAGGCAAGATAAACGTCGAATTTAATATTTAGTGGCATTTGTTGGAGAAAAGGAAAAATTTTGAAAAAATTATGTAACGGTAGTTGAAAAAGATTATTCAAACGAGGATTATTCAAGCAAGAACACATTTTTACAGTAATATCGAGCCAAACGAGCCACGGTATGGTAATGCGACGTTGTGTATGCTAAGAAATGTGTTAAGTTGTCGTCAACTGCGAGTTAGTGTCGACGTGAATACTAACGCGTGTAAAATAAGCACGGAATATTACATTTGATTATACATACTATTTTAATAATAATAATCTGGAGAATGTCTACTGTAATATTATAAGAATAGCATTTTACACGCTGTCTACTGATCCGAGCACCAAAAATCTTTACCCTGCAGACCTACTGCTACCCTTACCCTTTGCAGACCTGTCGTGGTCTTCTACGTTATAACATGTTTGTTCACTGCGTTTATTTTATTTTAATAATATTATTTTTCGCTCCAAAGATTATGGGGCCATCAGATGCAATATTTTTAAAAAAGTATTTTTATTAAAATGTTATTTTTGACTATTCAAATAAACAAATTAATATGTATTTCAATGGTTCTGTCTGGAAATAAATTAAAACTTCTTAGTAAAAGAGTCTTTTACCATCTGTATTATTACAATATTACGAGAGTATGGTATTTTGTACATTTTCTAACCCATACTAACGAGTAGCAGCTTTGGTGGTGCGAGAAGCCGTGCTTTGCAATCCCCAATCCGCTTGTCCAGCGCCGGAATTATGGATAAAAACCTCTCAGGGAAGACCTATGTCCAGTAGTGAACTTAGGCTGATCTTGTGTGATGTAAATAACTAATGTTAACTGCCGAGAATAGTATGAAACGGATACAATCACAAATACGGATCTATTCTTAGTTCTACCATGCCGGCCAGGTGCGGTTTGCCAGATAGATTTTTTTTTCATCTGCGCAATATTACTAGCGCAGTGATAGTAACCCCTGGTAGCATATCGCTATCGACAAATTACGTTTCGATTTACATATTTAGTTCTATAACACTATAACATATAACGTCGTAATAACATCGCAATATCAATAACAGAAATGGAATAGCGGACAACTTCACAGCTAGCCGCTTTTCAGCCGCAAAGGGTAGGGAGAACGCAATACTCACATTCCTACCCCGCCGCAGACCCACCGCTGCCGCAATGGTGTTGCGGCGTCCCTAGGACCGCGCAAGGTAAGAGTTGTCCACCGCAATACCATCTATCTCCCCCTCTGCCTACCATATTTTTGGGAACTAGTACTCCGCACCTTTGCCTCATATTTCCAAAAGTGGTATTGATATTCCTCGCCTGTGAGTCGTCCCAAATAGAAGAATTTTATGAGGAATGTATTAATATAAATCCTATAATAAAATAGAGATTTGATGGTTGAATGATTTTACTGACGACGATATATGTATAATGAAACGATATATGTATATGAAATTCAGTGACCATGTGTTGTTTTTATAATACGTATTTATAACACGTTAATGTGTAGGTTCTACATTCGAATCCGAATCGCGCTGTGTAATAATCTTTTGTGCTAAATGGACCATCAAAATGATTTGGACTTCCCGCCCGCCCTACATCATATCCAGATATAACGTTTTTATCGTGTGCTCACGATAAAAATATGGCCACTCAAATACAAGTGACATGTTTTTCTCAGTAGCTAATATGTTATTTATTATATTATTTATCATGCATCAAAGGAGGCTTAATGGGGTTTTTATGTGTTTACCTACTTCGGATGTCCATTGAGAGATATAACTCTGTAACTTCCGTCGTATTTATTGGGCCTAAGAGCAATGAAATCGACGACATCGATGGACGTAAACGTTTGTAAAATGATTTTCTATTAATCAAACATGAATTGTATAAGTGGTTACGGTCTGTTGATTGATTTTTGCCCAACAGATAATGTTGTATTAAATCGTCCGTTAAAAGTTTTTTTATTCGTTTGTGTAGCTGTAAACACGAAAATGTTACTGATTCTTATATAAATGATGTAATCTTATTATAATCTTTTGGATATTGTCGAAAATATTTGTGTTTATTTTTTATATTTTTGGTAACGTTTTTAAAATATTTATCGAATCGCACTTACGACATCCTGGTATCCCGGCATGGGGTCAGAAGATGTATTCTTTCTCCGCCTTGATACGGATAATAGATTGAAATATGTAGGTATTATGAATTTTCCTATATCATGACACTCCTCGACTGTACAATATGAATACATCAAAATCAAATCAGTGACGATGTAAGTGTGGTAGCTTAATAGTCCAGTTGCTAGTAAGCTTGACTAACGGGAGAGGTTCTGGGCTGGACTCCCACAGCGTTGACCTCGAATGTTTCATTCGAAGTTGATGTAAAATTATATAGGTATACGTGTTGCTAACAGGATTCTGCTACTAAGAACTTCCGTCTGTGTTACTAACAAGATTTCGTACATTCTATGGAGATATCTCTAAAAACACTGAACACGGTGACGAATTTAAAACCCGTAAAAACCATCTGAAATATGAATACCACAGGCAGGTCAATAAATATTTTAATAATAACTGAAACATTATTTCGAAGCCAGTACATAGATTATGCTCGCTCAACGAAGTATTGATAACCCTATCGCTGTCTATTTGAAGTAGCTTTGTCCCAGCTACAGATATACAATACTGTGATCAAACACGAATGTATGCGCCTATCACTCGACGTATGATACAAACTATAATTAACTTACCACACAAGATCCAATGTGTGCAGTTCCAGGCAATATTAACGCGAAGACATTATCCGCACGAATATTCATGAGCTGGTAACCGCACAGCAAACGGGCGGATGGGAGGATACATCGAACCGACCTACACTAGTTTTAATAAAGACTTACGAATGCTGAACAAAGGCTGAACTATTAAAAATGTATTTAATTAACGATAAATAATTAATACTTACTATAATGACCTTATAAGGTCAAATACTGACGGGAGAGTCAGAAGTCTCCGAAACCAAGGTGTATGTAACAAGAGATCATGGAATGTAAAAGGAGCACACAAATCTGTTAAGATGGAAATATTTGGCATTGGTTAACTCTTTTTAACCTGTAAGGGACCTGCCGTGACGTTATAACATAACATCATGCCTGTATTTCTCTGAAAGGGTAGATAGAGGAATGTAGCACACTCTCACTAGTCACCATTTATGTTATACGTTTCATTTATAGAGAATTAGGGTTTTGCCATACACTGGGCACGAATAGGGTTATTATAAGTTAGAAAAACAAAATAATCCTTTGCTCGATTTATGAATTAACCTTAACAGTAAGCAGTCGGGATTTCATCTATATACTAAATCATAACCTTCATTGAGTGTATGTATATACCTTATAATGAATAAAAGAATTTGAATTTGAATTTATACTTGACTAACGAGGCTATTTTCATCTTTAAATTAATTTATTTTACTCCTAATAAGTAGTTTATTTCCTCTATCAATCTGTAGATAAATCGTTCGAGCATCCAGCCGATAAACCGGTCGATGAATCTATCAATCAACAAGTTGATCAACACATGTATACATTGGTTGATCAGTCGGTCAATCAGTCAATCGGTCAATAAATCGGTCAATCAACCCGTTGATCTACTAATTAAATGCATTTCAGTTTTAAAAAAATATGCACACACGTGCCATCATATAAATATAATTGCGATATTACAATAACACTTTATGTATCAGATAAAAATGCGCTAGAAAATGCGACTTGACAATCAGCTTTGCAAGAATTTGCAACTGCTTACAGAGTTGAGCAGCCGCTGCATTTTAGAATAAAATTCAGGTTTCACTCCAACAATGACATAAGATTGAGTAAGTTTGAAGAGTTGAAAAATTTGAATTTGGAATGCGCGATTGACTCAGTCGTGTATAATATTCCAACGATCGCTTAAATGTTCAGTCGCTACATATTTTCCAGTGTCTCTACAATATGCGTCTAATTTTATATTGAAGTTCTCGCACGTCGACGAGTATGTTTCCGCATCAACGAGTTTTAGATCACGTGTGGAAATCATGTAAATTAGATTGAGCGTGAGTATCGGGTCAGGTCAGGGTGCGTCTGCTTCGTATGTTGTTTGCACATTGCATGAGAAATAAAACAGCTTAATGTTTTTCAGTCTACGCAAATCTAAGAGGTGCGAAGTTTGACACTCTACACTTAGCGTGGTAGACGGCCTTACCCTTTCAATTTCGAATGGAGATCCGTGTCTAAAAGTGGAACGACAAAGGAGCAAGAAATCAATGATTTAATTTTATTTTTAATTTCAAGCATTTGAACACACATGCACATACATAATAATATTACAATATACAAATGGTTTTCTGGATTCCCGAACCTTTTACTGTTAGTACCGAATCGACTACATACGATTACACAGCCAGAACCACTATGTATTAGAGCTGCTGGCAATTTATTATTGAAATAATAAACACTCATACTTTTGTTTATTAATTTACATTACAGCGTTTAAACTTCCACGCCCTGAAAATTTTACCTCCCCAACGAAGAAATATGTAAATTTGAACTGAACGAGGGAATTTGCAAATTGTTTTTGCAATCGCTTGTAAAATTGAGTCGCTGCATATTTTCTAGAATTTTACAAGAAGCGTCTAGTTTTCTATTTGATGTTACTGCATAATAATCAGTGTTCTAAACAGCAGTAGATGTAAGAGGGTCCATGTTTTTTCCATAAAGTCCTGGGTTGATGGTGTCAATTCAATAAACTCAACGGCTGACTCATCCTCGTAAGTTTTATCTTCGATTGTTAATAAAGTTGAGTCCTTCCAAATTAGAAAATCGTTATATTGTTTAAAGAGGGAATGTTTACAGATATACATACATACAAGCACCACCAATACACATTCACATATAATATTAAATAAAATAATGATGTTTTAAATATAGTCCCAATAGGGCAAAGCAAAACTGATAATTTTGAAATCATTGATTTTTTTCATCCTATAATTAGTTTATTTTAACTTATTTTCTGTTACATGTTATTAGTTAATAATGTCTGGTAATATCTCTCCTAAATGCAACATTAATCCTGTGTTACCCAGAAGGAATAGGCAGTTGTAGCAAAAATATGTAAATTGCTATTACCACAGAGTAGCACAGAGCCCCTTTATAAGCCCTTGAAAGCCGTAAAGTGTCTTAATGTGTCTTGTTGTACTTTCGATTTAATTGCGTATGACTTTGTGACCAAAATGTATTAAAAGATTGCAATAATTTACCACAGATCGATTACCGTAACGTAGCCTGAGATGGCCTTTAGTTAAATGGAGTAATGATGTACGCAATGTAACTGACAGTAGATGGAGAGGAACAGCTAAAGATTGAGCTCTTTGGAGTGCTATTGGAAAGGCCTATATCCAGCAGTGGACCGAAATGGACTGATGATGAGTTTTATGTCAGAAAAATCTTAGTAAATCTTTAGATACGTAGGTAACCTCTGATTATATATGACATCAAAATATGAGGGTAGATTCTAATAACAAGATATCCAATTCGAGACTTCCAAACAAATCAACAAACGTCGCGCTGTATGAATGCATAAAAAATATGACGTACACAAAGAACTCATGTCTGTTATCAAATGGAGGGCACTCAGACGAAAGTGGATCTTACGTCATTCGTACTGTGATAGTTGGTGATAAAATTTGCTTGCAAACATCTCAGTAATGTTGCTCGGTGATAAATAAGAGGGCTGACGTTGACGGATAGTGGGCACATTTCTACGGTGCCCGCGACCCCACTCAGATTGCCGTTTGCTCGCGAACAAAATATTGTCTCTGGCGTACTAATAAATTAAGCCTGTAACGTTTTTGCTCACAGAGATTTTTTTAATTTATTACCTTTTTTAATTAATTTATTTGTAGTATAGTGCGGTGTAAACTTGTCCAGCTAAATACCCTGGCCGCTTAGGAGCAACGGCAAAGGCGATCTGAGATGTTGCATTATGCGTTACCCAACCTGAACCTGCGTGGAGATTATCGACAAAACCGGCTGCAGTGTACTGAGACTGGCTGACGATGACGTACAAACATAATAAAATGATATCTACAGAAATATTTATATCACAAATGTTGTTAGAAGGTATACATAATTGATTCTATACTGAAATCTCCCTTTATCGAAAAATAGGGGTACAAATTAAAAAAAAAAAAAAAACATTTCATCATGAATTATATATGAAATCAGCGAAGTTATTGAAACTTAAATATGTTATGAATTCACTTGTAATAGAAATTACTTGTGTAACATAAAAGAAGCTGTCTTTGGACTTATATCAAAGAGAGATCTGTTTGAGATTCGATGTGTATTTAGTACATCGTACGAATAATGTACTAGATATTTTATAAGTCATTTTTTATTCAGCGTTTTTTTCTGTTATTCTTATTTCATTCGTTACTTTATGTTATTAACTAGACACGTTATTAACTAGACGGTTATTTACTGAACGATCATTTGTGTAATTATTACTCACTATTTCAGGTTCTGTAAGTGTCCATATACCTGATTAAATCAGGAATGTTCTGCCATTTATTTGACATTAGAGTGAGCTTTGGAAGAAAGAGCTCGAATTTAACCAAAACTATTCGGGATATGTTAAAAAAATATACATGACATTCATTATATAAGTTAATTAAAATACAATACATATGTACGTATTACATCAAGTTTTATAAAAATATGACGGGAAACAATTAAAAATCTTTAAGACATTCTTATTTTAATGTCTCTGTTAAAGCTGTATTTGCCACGTATCGTTTCAATATACTGAGAAATCCTATATTGATATAACTATTGTATATAAAAAGGTAATTTTAACGAAATCCTCAGTTAATAGGGGTCCTACGTCCGGATGGGTACTGATCAAGGGCGGATATCTTTTCCATTCCACCGTCATTAACCTTTGGGCATATTACGGTGATGTTGCTTTACAAACGAGGAGACGACGAGCTACGAACGAGCTGATAAATATGTGAGGCTACTTTTATTTATAAAATGAAATAAACCTTGCAAAGATGCAATTATTCAATTGGCCCGTTTGTCCAATGGTTGGTGAACCTGAAAATTGAATCGGGAGTCGTCGATTCTCATCTGAAACAAACACATAAAATATCATATGTAGGTTATGTAAATATTAAATAAATAAAATTAAAAATAGTAAATATGTTAAAATCTATTTAGTGTAACAAAAAAAAAACGTAACATTACGCCTGTAATCCTCGAAGGGGTAGACAAAGGAGTGTAATACACTCCTACGATTTACCAGTTATGTTTACGTCCCATGGAATAGGTGGTGGGCAATTGCCATACATTGGGCACAGATCCTTACTCCGAACCACTATTAGAAATTCTATATTAGAAAAATCCAACAGTACCCGATCCGGGATTGAATCCAGGACCTTCCGATCGGCGTTCACGCTTGCAATCACTCAATCAACAAGGCAGTCATATACTTTATTTGTACGCAGTATTTATACGCGACAGACATCGGAAGCGTATTGACAGTTTCCGGTTGCTGACAACGATGACATACGCACCATTCTGATGATTCGGGACCCTTCATCTTATAACGTCACGCGAAGTTCTTTGTGCACATATTTATGTAAAGAAGGCATACTTAGACTTTTATACTTGGATCAAATCGGAGATATCTTAAAATAAAGCCTGGACAAAACTTGTTTTAATAGTCGAACTTGTATGACGATTTCAATGTAAATATGTAGAAGAGGCGGTAGAAGTCTACCAGTACCGTGGCAAGTGGAAATGCTTAACTTCAGTTTACTTCTGTAGGAAACAGGCGTAATAATTTATCGTAGTTAATGGAGGCCACAATATGTCCAAAATTGATGAAAAATACAACTTTTCCTTTTAATGCTACACGAAGCCAAGGTGGTTATCTGAATTATGAAAATTGATGAATATAGTGTTCCACAAATATATTAAGGAGTAGGTGTTTAATATAAAAAAAATTATAATCATCGTCATCAACGTTTTCGTCATTTCATTGTTGTACGCGGGTCTCTTCTCAAAACGAGAAGGACAAGATCATGGTTTGCTTCGGTAACCAAATGCTGCGTGGCACAATTCACACACAAATATTCTATTAATAAACACTATAACTGTTTTTGATGACAATGCTTTAAATTTTTTCACTTATTTAACAGTCGCTGATGAAACACATCCCTTAGGTCTCAAATTGTAATAGGAAGCTCTCGGTTTTAAGTCGGAGATTATCAAGTAGATTTGTTTATCAACCCTTTGCATTAAGCTTTTAATGTATACAAATGCAGGACTACGCTAAGTCTTCTTATTATCTTGTTAGTTGTTTTAGTGCTCGCTATTGTATTATTGACGAAAAAAATACTTGTTTACTCGCAAAACATTTTAAGAGCTCACTGCTGGGCATAGAACGTCTCCGTATACATTAATCGTTGAGAAATTGGAATGATTTGATCATTAATTTATAGATTAATATTTGAAAAACAGTGAAATTTCAAAGTAAACACACTATCCATTTCTACAATTCCATCTTTTGTAGCAATTTAACTTCAATCATATTTCTTCAAACAAAACAAATCCCGTGAGTCTGACTATTGATGTGATCTAACCGTTGCCTTGAATAGTTCATTGACGCCACACACTGCACTTGGTCCAAGTGGCAAAACGCTTGTCGCTGTGGCTATTATTGCCGGTTTTTTAAATGTTTCCTTTCAGTTTGAGTGCATGATAAGTAGATATTGTTGCACGTGAGTAATTCTAACTTAAGGGTCATCGACAGTTACTCATGTGTATACGATCTCAGTTGGAAACAAATGCGCTACAAATAAAAGCGTACTTTTTTTTGTTTTTTACAAAAAATTGTCATCGTAAATATTTTGATAATTAAAGGTAGTTTGCAAAAGAAATGTCAAAGCCGTTATCTCTTTATCCTGTCAGAGTCACAGATATTCTGTTAACCTGTAGGTGTAGATTGAGAATTATCTTTCTCAAAGTTTCAGGCACTAACTCTTTCCTCGCCCTCTTCCTCTCAACCCCACAATCAAGTCTTGAATAAAATGCAACTCTTAGTATAAAATCAATAATTCATCCAAGTTGGTTACATGTCAGTCTTATTAAGTTCCATTTACAATTTCCATTTCAATGGATAAATACACATTTGCAATGCCCCACCTATTGAAACAATATTTGGTCATGTAAATGTTGACCTAAGACCGACTTACTTGATGTTAGTTTAACTGCGAATCTAATAAAATCACAAGAAAGTCTCTACTTAGCAACACAATACAGAAGCATGGTCATCATCGCCAACCATTTTAGCGTTTTATTGCTTATTGTTCCTGAATACTCATCATCATCATCATCAGCCTATTTCAGTCCACTGCTGGACATAGGCCTCCCCCAATGAGCGCCATCGCGCCCTGTCTTCGGCTTGTCGCATCCAGAATACTCATACAATACCATAAGTACTATGGGTCTGCCATCCCTCAGCAATGCCTCAGATTATAAGTGCCAAGATTCGAAACCGTAACGCCCGTAGCGAAAATCTGAATTTTTAAATCACTAGCCTATTATTACTTAAGAATGTATTAATGTTTGTAGCATGGTGGTTTAAATTGAAGCTGCAACTAGTTGCAGAAGTTTATAGAGATTATGCTGTTACCGAACATTAACCCGTCGCTTGGACACTATATATGCTGGATTGCAGCTTGACAATTGATGGAAGTGAGCAGTGACACTAGTGGAATTAAACTTCTAACCGAAGAAAACCTGTTCTATCATTATGATATAAATAAAATGTACATATTATCAATAGTCTCCCTGTGCCATTTTTATTCATAACTTTGAAAAGAAATGCAATACATTTCATCAAACACTTTACAGGTAACCAAAAATGGTAAAAATTACCGACGTACACATTTAAACGATGTTCCTCGTATATTTAAAAATATTTTTTTAAATGCTAATGGACCTAGTAACTCTGCTAGTTTTAGTATTATTTTTTATTCTTTTGTGCTCATTCTTGAACAATAAATTCTGTTTATATTTTATACTTCATAAGTGCATTAAAACCTCCTTAAAAACTAGCACATAAATTAAACTTATTACGAAGATAAACAATATTTAACTTGGTACTGCCGGACCAGTGTTTTCGTTTCATTGCATCGCCAGCTTAGTTTTAAACGGTTCTCCAAAATAAACTTAATCCCGTAACCTAATTCTGAGGAGTGCTTTATTTTTAAACTTGACAACGGTTGAGCAAATAACTTTGCTTTAAATGGTCACTAGACCCCAATGTCTTACACCATGGAGTGCGTTCAGATTCAAACAAATCAAGCTGCGAAACTTAAGTCATGTATACCTACTACAATAAGCTTTTTCTGCCTTTTTTAACCCTTTCCAGTATTCGTTCCTTTTGTTCATATTACTGGTCATACTTCTGTACATGGAATACGTTGACGTTTATTAATAAACAATTAATATTTATATTGATTTCGAAAAGACACTTAAACGTACATAAAAAGTAAATTAATAGCTAACTATTTGGAAAAATATAAATGGCGCTAAAATATACTACCGGGAGGATAAGAAATTTCCAGAACTGACATACTACGATCCATTAATCATGATCTGTCTTACGAAGTGGTCACGCGTTAGTCGAGTGAGTATTTCGCAGTTCTTACATACTCGAATCTTTTAGATGAAAATATGAAGCAACTTTTAAGTCTTAGTTTTTCGTTCAATTTTTCTAACACTTGGAATAACAGATGCTATCGTTACTGGATGGAATAAAGATGAGGAAGGCGATAGCGGTTCTGTGGTGCCATAAAAACTAATGACGTCACCTTAGAACGCTCACCGATTATGACAAAAACGAGTAAATATATTATAGCTTGTCTCTTATCATAATTATACAACCAGTTGATGTGTAACTGATACCTGATAATATATTTGACTGAATCTTCGCTATTAATACAAATAATTTCAATAACATCTACGAAGTATTGAACCACAAAATACAATTACTTTAGTAAATAACAAATAATCTGTTAGATCCGTGTAATTAATAAATGTAAGATGCACGTGAGGTAATGAAATTTTTGTGCACAAAATGTTATCGAGATGAAAATTATGTAGGTATATTGATAAAAGTATTGTACTTAATATTACAAGGCAGTGAATAATGATAAAAAAATATTAAAAGCAGTAGTTTAATAAAACCGAACAAAAGATTCGCCATAACAAACAAAATTCGAAAGATAAAACACCTCGAGTGCTAGTAATTACACCGGCTGTCTTGTTTACACTACCTTGCATAAATCTGCAAAGAAATTTATGCCCTTAATGTTTCTCTGTAGTTCGTTTCAGCGGAGTTGGTTAATTCCGGTTACTTAAAAGGATCATAATTACAAGAAATATATAGGTTTCCTATTACTCTTTTAAAGAATATATAGGCTCCACTTATAATGAACAATAGAGGTGCTAAAACACTTCCTATAATAATCTAGTGTGTGGTTAATGGCAGTGTTGAAGTTATAAAATGATCATGTCTTCAATAATTTTGAGACAAATAATATAATCGCTAAGCAAATTGTAATCTAAAATTAAAAGTAATATTCATAATATATGTAACTTCAGGCCCGTAATCACCGAAGGGATAGACAGAGGAGTGTATTACACTGCCAAATTTCACCAGTTACGTTTAAGTCCTGCAAGGGTGGTGAACCTATTAACGTACATCGGGCGTAGATCCAGACTCCGATTTATTACTAGAAATTTCTACTAGAAAATTTAAGTTACAAAAATCCAATGGTATCCGACCCGAGATTCGAACACAAATTCGATCAGCGGTCTTGCTTTGCAACCACTCGACGAACGAGGCATCCAAATGTACATATGTAAAGTAATATACGAGTATCTACTCGTATATATGAATACCAAAAAAAATATAAAATTCTGAATAAACAAAAAGTTCTAAAGGAAAAACAAAGTTTTTCCTATACCATGTAATAGGAAACGAATACTTGCGTATACATTTTGGTAAAAAAAATGTCAAACGCAGAAAACCCGAAAAGCTATACAAACCAAACATTCATGGCCGCAAACAATTTTCCTGTCCGGAAATTGGACGGCAAACCCTTAACGAAACAGTTTGGTAAGCCAAATGGAAAAGTTTCTAATAAAATCGTATATAACAAATAATAAAAACGTCAACTTTCAACTAATTTCACACTTGGGCAAATTCTATTTTCAAACTTCAATGGAAAATAACCTAATTGTTTATTATCCGCGAGCAGTCAAGAAAGAAATACACGTTTCGCTGTAACTATAATCTACCGAGATATAGCTATTGTCATTTTAGTTCTTCAGATAAGTTTTGTTGTACAAGGGTTACTTAATTTATTTCAGTACGTGCACAAGAAAACAGCGTTTTACAGTACACAGGTTCGTGTGCTAATTTGGTGATCCTTTGATATCAGAAATTGAACTGAAATTATGCTACATAGATCTTAAATTTCTAACATAAGAACGCTGCCCACCGATGACACATTTTTAAAACATCTGACTACCAGTTGGAAGAGCTCGAGTTCTACATATCATAAACTTGCCAATCAAATCGAGACTACATTTCTATGAAGGTTGAAGCACTTTTATCAGCATCGACCATGATCATAACAGGTACTTTAAAAACAATCTTTGCTATTAGTTCGCAAAATGTTATCAGTCTTCATCTACAGTGGTCTACCGAGTTGAAATTGTATGCGAATGTGGTAATTATACCAATTGTCCGAAAAATTATGTAGAAGTGTTGACTATTTTTATTATCTCGGTAAAAATGTCTAGGTTTCACCAATTTGACGTATGACCGTTTTCTTGCTGCTACAAATATCTAACACGATGTAATAACGCGGAAGTGCTCTCCTGAAAGTTACTGCTATATGAGACGCGAGACTTATGTCGCTGCACACTGCGCTTTTCGCGCTGAGATTGGACAAAAATTTCATTTTATAGCCAGTTTTTACTCGCTAAAGTTATTGCCTCAGCTTGACCATAACCGGGATGGAAGTGTAATTTATTTAGGAGGTTTTCCTTATTTTTCAGTTTTAGTGCTTGTTAGCTTGTAGTTTTCGTGGTGGGCTTGAAGAATTTAATTTATATTTTTCTTTCGACGGTACATCGAATTGTATTATGTTTGTTCAGATCTACAATACAATGTATTATGTTTAATCACCTTTAATCAATTATTCAAAGCACGGCGCACGTAAATTCTAAACAAATATAATCTAGAATTGATCAAGGGCTAGGAAGAATGTAATTTTTTAGTTTATGCAAAATGTATTCCCAACTTTTCTATTTATTCCACCACGCGCGGGTAGATTGATAGGCGCTAAGTGCTCTTCCGGTATGTTTCTGAACTCCACTTATTCGCGACAACACTTTACACTTATACCGATACAACCGCAACTCGCCGGATCGCTAACTAAATGTGCCAAAAGGATCTACTATGAGCCAAAGGAAACTTCGCTTTGAAAGAGGAAATAGCGGAGCAATAACTGAACATGTATGTACCACATAAAGAATAGTTGTATAAAGTTGAGATAACTTGAATTTTTATATCGCTTTGGTGGCTCGTTATATAATGGAATACATATTGTATAAATAAATAACGTAACATTACGCCTATAATCCCTGTCGAGGTAGGCAGAGGAGTGTAGTACATTCCCACGTTTCACCAGTTACGCTTACATCTCATGGAATAGGTGGTAAGCCTATTGCCATACACCGGGCACAGATCCAGACTCATTAAATTGAAATCACGCATTAAATTGA
>DWFV01000159.1:0-17305 GCA_018246775.1 Parelbella machaon machaon
TAATTCCCCATACATGAATAATAATAATAATGCTGAAGTTGTTTTAAGTAATGTAAAAAATGAATATGTTACCGTTTAAGGAACTTAAATGATCTTGTTTTTGCAAATGAAAAAACTATTATTTGTGTTGAATTTTTGACTACGAGATGCAATACATCTATACTCGTTTAAGTTTAATAACGTGTACACGTATTTACATCGAATACAGAAATGTTTGTTCATCAACTTGTTAAATTACGTCTTCTGCATGTATAGGTGGTTACATTAAAATATGTTGTTTCGCTAAACATATCAGATTAAATCCTTAAAATTCGTCTTTAAAACCTGTTTAAAATTTTCACTCGATATTTTTGTCTTCCTGACTGTCGCGATATATTATATCTGTTTTTTTGTGCATTTCCGTTCGTTTCAGTTGTCGTTGATGGACCGCATGGTTGTCAGTCATTTCCTTTTTATAAAATATACATCGACACAACAAAAAATCCTAACTCCGCACTAGCGGTGCAGTCAGACAGTTGAATCTTTCATGAGGTTGTTCCATAAATCTGGTACCAATTTAGACTACATTTTTTCGGACGAAATAAAATTTACACATTTTGTAGAAGTTATTGATTCCCAGATTTTATAAATAACTGCGTCTGGACAAGTTCGGGACTTGCCACACAACTGTCGATTGACGAGACGACAGACAAGCGAGAATGCTTGTAAGAATGTGAGGCGGTTCTCATAATATATTAAATACTTGTAAACTCACTTAAGATAAAACGATAAGAAATTTTTGTATCATTTGCACACCAAATATAGAAATGTAGGGCAAAGAGAATGATACAAACGAATAAATTCAACAAATGATTTATAAATGATATTTGAACTGAAACTGTCAGCGACATTAGAATAATATTCGGATCGACACATCATTTGTTATCCTCAAATCCCAGGGCTGACTATAGTTTCATTCGAATTGGAAAAAAAACGTAAAATTGCATTTATACATACACACACACACATCGCCTGTCATCGTCCACTGCTGGACATAGGCTTCTCTAATGGCACGCTACTGAGCTCGATCTTCTGCTCTACGCATCCAACCACTGCCAGCCACTTTGTCATTATTATTTTGCCAGCCATTTATACATATTAAAGTTAATTCTATTCCCGTGCATATTATACGATTAATGAAACAACGGCATTTATCTATTATTGTTGTTTGAATGATTCAGGCTTGATACGAAATGGAATATTTTCTCCAATTAAGTCGCGCGATGGTGAAAATTTGGCAAAGCCTAGGAGCCTAGTCTACGTAATTCGTTTGTTACTTCCTTAATAGTAAAATTTGTATCTTTTTACTTACTATTCCCTCGTTTGCAGTGGAGCGAGGCAAATGTCCTCGAGGTTGACAGCAAATACTGCAGTGTCTACATCATTTGTCTAGTGACAGCATTAATGTTTCATGTCCACTGTTTTTAGATTCCCGTATACCTAAGTGCATTCTGTTTTTTTGGGTGGAAGCGATTCGGTAATGTTTTCAAGTTGAAAAATATTTTGGTGTGATTTCTTTTTAGTTTCTCTTCACTGTCTATTATGAAGAAAAGTTTAATAAACTTATATGTGCATCTGCGAACAGAGTACACGCTTATTAAATGACCATTCCAGGTAATGGCAGATACTTTATCGTCGTCGTATCTAGTGTCAGTTACTACTACTATTGGTTAGTGATTTCGTGTTACCATCGACACCCTTAGGGAAGCAGCTTCTGCAGGTTCTGCAGGTTTAGGACAAAACATCGAAGGGTTTTTATGTGATTTAAAGTACAAATGTAGGTACAAATTAATATATATTGGGAGTTTTATATAATGAAATATCGTATAAAACTCCGAGTATATTTCCGAGTAATTTATTCATCATTTACGATGGAATCAGGACAACAACGTTTATATTGTTTGGGGGTTCTGTTTTTTATCCTATTGAAAAAAGATCATATGTGAGTCAGTTAAAACTCATGCGTGACATTATACCAATCATACTAAAAAAGTCTTCTTGAAAGTAAAACGCAAATGAAGTCTATCAGTACCAATTCGACGTAACCTAAGGGAGAGTATTAAAAAGTCGTGAAACTTTAATTGACAAGTACCTTCGTTTGGACGTAATCGTATTCGTACGTGTAAAATGTCGAGAAAATTATAAAACGGTTCTATATTTACTGTAAATAATTATAAAAAACTTGGGGCTCGAACAATAAAATATCCTTTAGCATGGAACAATGACGAAATAAAAATGTTGATGGTCACCATCCAGCCATCCATGTCACCATCCAGCAGTGAAAACCGTCGCTTAGTAATATAACATTTTCTTACACAGGGAGGCGCAATTTCAAACACATCTGAGTAAATAACTATTTCTGCCAATGGTTCAGTGAATAACGAGCATATGAACGACTTTAACGTTCAATTACATTTTAATAATCAACTCTAAAGTTCACATAATCATGAAACGGGTAGCAAACCGTCATACAGAGCGTTCGGTAGTAAAAACTGGGGTAATAAAAATAAAATAAATGACGTCATAAAACGTTAAGTGGAGTTGTGACTCCATTTCTGCTTGTAAGGAGCGGGATGACATTGCCCTTTTATCTATATCGGCTGTTCCTTGAACAGTTATGGCATATTCGCCTTAATTCTTGTTCAAATGTATGTAAACTGCTCAAAATTTCTTTGTTGTATGTGTGTGGAATAGTTAGTCCTAAATGTGTGCTTCAACGTTTATTTAATACTGATATCAGCCACTGAAACTCACACGTTTATATCCAATTGCAGTATTTGTATCTTCTTTGAAGACAGGTTCTTGTGCATTTTTTAGTTCTTCAATGTTTGACTATTGTTAGTCTCGTTACTACCTTAATGAAGTTATTGTGCCTGAGTTTGATTCGAAGTGACTTAAATATAATGTTAAATTAATTTTACACTCGGTTGATGATTGACTCTCTTCCCTACAAAACTACAGAAAAATAAGAGTCGCTGAAATACAGTGGTACACAAGATCATAATCCTATATAAGCAAGACCTGCGACATGTCTTAGGGCGTTTTCTGAATATTTTTACTCATTTTAGATATTCCTTTTTCTCTGGGGTTTTAAATTATTTACATAGTTATCTTTATCCACAATACTACTTTTCCATTAGTATTCTCAAATTAAATTTACGGTAATAATGAATAAACATCAATATTAAAATCCTGGGTTTTTTTTTATCTTTTTATAATTTTTGCTCTAACAGTAGATAATATGAAGATTTAGATGCATGTAGAACATTTTATCGCTTAACCACTTTGTTAATACTTTCAATAGAATTCACTTCAAAACATTTGTTTAATTTGCTTTTATTTCATTTATTACATAGACTTGTCCTTAAAATTCATAAAAAAATACTGAGTTTCCTATCCTTAAAACTCATGTAAAATAACTATTGTATCTCTTACGATGCGCATACCACTGTGTGACTAGTTAAATTTTAGGATTTTTGCCTTTTGTTATGTTGACATCAACAAATGCTTCTTTGTCTCATAAGCTCTTTATCTTATTTACTTGGATATTACTTTGTCACTAGAATGCTAAGTACAGCCAGGAGGCGTAGCTAGTTAGCCATCTGTAAATAGTAAGTTTACGATAATCTTTAGTAGCTAGTTTCAAGTTTGGCTTCCCTTGCTTAACGATTCAGCTCGTAACTCCATTATTTACGGTTATGGCGCCGTTCAAAAGATTGTCTCTTTTTATTTCCCATTCGTGATCATTCAATAAATATCTCGATCGTAAATATTCATATGGGTTATTAAAAACGTATCTACAATTTGTATTTTTATAATAATAGCATTTATAAAGTCGTGAGCTCGTTTAGTTGATGGCGTAATGCCCATAATATTTTATGCTCATGAAAAATAGTAAAAATACTTGAGCCAAATAAGCGAGATTTGTATATTGAAAATGTTGGTTAGAAAACAATGTTTATTATTGCGTAGCGCTAACCGCGGTCTGCTAATTTATGTTTGATCGTATGGGGCATTACGTTATTGGCATGCTTGGCAGGTCCACTGTAAAGGACCAACACATATGTCATGATTGTTGCTGTTTTGTTCAGTAAGAAAATGAAAATGTATGTTAGTTTGTAATAGCCGAACGAAATTTTGGGTGTGGTCTTCGAGCCGGATGTGGGAGTAGAATAAAATATTGTACTACCTTGAATGTTGTTTAGTTTTTGCAGAATACATGAATTTCAAGATCGCGTATAATAATAAAGATAATATAACAATAAACGACTTTATTAGCACAATTAAATATACCGAAATAATAATTTAACATCGTTCTAGGCATACCTTAGGCATAACACTCGGTCGTAAAAGTCGAGTTTTTTTAATGAAGCACGATTTTGGCTTGTTCCTGGTTAGCAAAATATTTATAGAATTCATCGTCTGAGTCCGTAAAGCTATTTCATTAATGCTCTTAAAATTTAATGCAACTAGTTAGAACGATATTTAATACATATATTTAAATTTTACTGTGAATCGTTAAATTCGTTTTATTAACCGTGATTTTTTTAAATACTTAGTACAAGTAACACTGCTTTTAGATTTACGTAGAGAATTCTATAGTTAAAAAACGGTGAAACCTTAATGACGAAACAGAATCGAATATTCTCGTTTATAATTAAAATATTTGTGTAGACACAAAAGTATAAAATAAGCGCCACCAAAATGAGTCTTTCACTTGACTGGCTTTTTATAACTAAATATGTATATAAGTCAATTTCTAAAATATTTATACTTCTTCAGAATTTGTTATTTTAAGTTGTTCTTCCTTAAATAGGTAGATATCTAATATATATATATTGATAAATTTTTTGGCGACATATATCATCAATTTTGTTAATAAAATATATTTTACAGCCATAATATCTGATATTTCAATATACTATCGATGTTACCACTAAATAACAATTTTCCAATACGCCATTGAAAAAAGATGAAAAATCGTAAAAATGCAAATACCTATATTAATTATGTGCGATTTGTTCCACCTCATCAAGAAAGCCAATACAACCATAAATTCTCGAGAACCTCAATTACATAGAATTTTTTAACGATAGCCAATAATTTATTGTTTTTTATTAATCGGCGATACACCCACACACAATCATTTGGCTAACCGCGGTCAAATGCGAACATGATGGCCGCGAATCACGCGATGTTTAAAAACCTTCATTTTAATGTTGCTACGTTCGAAAAACATTGGAATTAAAATTGTACTGGCAATTTAGTCATAGTTCTCACTGCGTTCTAATTTAGGAGGAACAAATTTGTTCCTTTTTAATTATGTACCCTATTTAATGACAAATAATAATTTGCTCGCTGGAGTAATATCCATTCTATTCATTTATTATTCTACATATATTTAACATATGTATATGATTTTATATATTGCATTTTTCGACTACAATTTGACAAATGACCTTGAAATTATAATTAATTTTTTTTACAATGTTTTTAAGAATCTTCTCTACAACGCGCTCTTTTAACAGACCAAGCAAAAATTTCATCATCTTCATCATTATCAGCCTACTCCCGTCCACTGCAGGACATAGGTCTCACCAATGGCACGCCACTGAGCTCGATATTCAGCTCTTCGCATCCAACCATTGCCAGCCAAATTTATAATCTGTAATATCGGTGACCTATATACGTTATGATAAATATAGTACACTGTGGAGACGGACATAATGGTGTCAGTATTACTCAGGTCGCTTGCTGGGTAGGCAGAGAGCACTGTGTACTAAATATCGCTGTCTTTACAGACCTGACTTACTTTTTCTATTATAGCATAGATAAATAAAAAAGAATACCTATAAGAATCAAATATTTATAAAACTAAATTAATATCAATAAAATAAAATCACACATTGACAGGTTACATCCTATATTTGTACTTACATTACATTATATAAAGTCGACTTATAATCGTTACATTGTCTATTCGAACACAAAGCGATGACAATTATATTTTTACGACAGTCATTTATTTGAATCGATGCTTAGAATTATTACAATATATTATATCGATTTAACTTAATGTCTCTTGGAAATCGATGTTAAAGTAACGAGTTGTAAAACCTTGTTGAATTTATTGTGATATTAATGACTGAGTAATATATGAATATTTTTTATAATTAATTTGTCACTTTAAGGAGTTTCGATATGTAGGTATTCAATAATGTTTGGTATTTTATAAATTACTGTGTCAGGTTTTTAAATGACGTGATTAATTAAATTACTTAAATATACGTATGATCTTTGACTTTCCTGACTTTGTATACATTTTTGATTAAACTTTAAATAACTCTAACATTATTTTTCCAAACACAGACCCCAAGAACAGAAGTATTTTATGTTATCCAGACGAGAAATAGTTTATACAGGGTGGGGTAAAAGTGATGACCTAATTTGAATTGATAGCCTTTTCTTAAACAAAATAAAAATGGTTTTATTTTAGCCGACCCCTTTGTCCAAAGATCTTAAAAAGGCAGATGGTAGCGGCTGGATGAGATCTGCGAAGGATCGTGTGTCGGGGCACACCTTAGGAAAGACCTAAACCCAGCAGTGGAACTGTAAAGGCTGATGTGATGATGATGATGATTAGCTCTTTTATCGCCCCACTGTTTGACACATTCTGCTCTCTGATATACGCGGCATGTCAGACTTCTCACATGTTAAAGAACTGTATGGAGAATATTTACATGTGAATGTATAGGATTCTCTCCCTTCACTTTTACAGAGAGTAATGCTAAATGTTAAAAATTCACATAAGTGTAAAAGTTAAGAATGTGTGTTCAGGTTTGAAGAGCAGATCCCGGAAGTCGAAAGACACATAATCTAAACCACTAGGCTATCTCTGTATAGGTACATTGCTTTTTAACTGAATTTCATTTCAAAATGTCGTTAAAATTTACAGACAACAGTGCAATATATTGTATACCTACTCTTATACTTACAAATACAAGGTTTGACCTGTGAGGCACAATCTTTTAAGGATTATATTATATTAGGATCAGTAGACATCCATGAAATTACCATTCGTTCATATGAAACATTTTTTTTTCTGTACCTACCCCAACAGATAGTACGTTTAATCTGTATTAAGAATATCAAATAAAATATTGATTACGTTATCAAGTGAGTGACCTCGAGGTTTATTAACAAGGTAGATCGAAGAAAAAAAACATTATAGGTACTGGTTGTATGGCACGTGAGTAAAAGAGACGGGAGACGAAAAACTATAAACAGCACCGAGTTACACACATTCTTCTTCACTCATAACTTTCCTCATTTACACTCGCTAGTTTTGCAGTGAATGTGAACATCAGAACCCGTAATGAAGTAAAAATCCTTCATACGCTAACTGCAGGTGTATTACTGTTCATATTTGTATATACATATACCTACAAGTGAATATAAAGATTACGTGTACTAATTTAAACATATATGCTTTAAATTTTCCGTAAATAGTTTCGAAAATATATCTGAAGACAACATATGTCAATGCGTACAGATACGGTCTTACAGTCTTACCGGAAGTGATACAACCATATTAATTGTTCATAGAATGGTAAACGGAATTGCAAACTCATTTATTATCATACCAAGTTCAAATATCACGTGGTTGTGGCCATTACAAATATTTATGGTGATAAAAAACTAGTTTGAAATACATCGCTTGCCGCCTTTTCGCGGTCAGTGAAACAAGAGAACGGAGCCGGTAACTTATACGGCTCATAATTAATATAGCCGTGGGCCGAGGGACGTTTATCGATTGTTTATCAAATATGCAAATACCATAATAGACTTTTAATGGGTCAGCCGGTTGCGCGATTACCGCGTGCACAGAGCAATGGTGTTCAGAGGCTCCGATTTAACTTCACTTCGGGAGTAACAGTTGACTGAAGTGTGAGTTTTATTGCAACAGTTCGTGGAACATACTGAGCTCTGTGTTCTTTGTGTTTGTGTTTCCTCGTCTTGTTTGATTGTACGTAAATTTATTATTGTTAATACAGATACTGTAATATTCAAATACTAAGACGGAAATAAGCAACTTTTTTGATACTGGTACTACATGAAAAAGCTGTAATTACTCAGCAGATTGGAACATACTCATCTAATTGATATTTTCTTAACTTATTTATTACGAAAAATCTCTGTAAATTCAGTGTACTATGCCGAAAATTAATATTCCGTCTGTCGCCCGGAGGTGTTCGGGCAGACAGGCGTTCTGATGTAGTTATTATAGATATGATTAATATTATAACCTACTATAATTTATGACTTCATAAAAATGAGAGGATAAAACTTCAAAACGAGTTCGTAAATTGGTGCAATTCGGTGAATAATAATGCAGTTGATGTCGTGTCTTGATTATTATTATTTATTTATAACGTATATATAGTCTCTGCGACATAAGTGTTCAATTTTATATTGGTAATAGTCGAAATTAGTGGTTGGTATGAGCTGGTGATGTCTTGGTAATATCTCTGGTATAGCAGACGTCTCGCAGGGGCTGATGACAGTCAGCTAATGGTAAGTGGGCTCTTATTAGGTGGCCTAATTAAAAATACTTATCAGTTACAACGTTAGTATCTATTATCTAGTATCATTCACCATTAATCTCGATTATATTTCCAGTAACTGCCTGTTTAACGGACTATCATCATCAATATTATCATCATAGATCTCAGAGATGTTATTTCACAGAAATACCTTTTACACATGCCTTGTCATAGACATACCGGGTCATAGACAAGCCTTGTCATATACGTACATGCTTTGCGATAGACATGCCTTTTCATAGACATGTCTTGTCATACACACGTCTTATCTTAGACGTGCCTTGTAGTAGAGACAGGGTTAGAGGAACCCTATCTCTACTACAAGGCACGAAGAAGTATTGCGTCTTGTCCTCTGCTTGTGATAGTTTTACTGTAATATTTGTAGAAGCATGTCTGAAATTATCATAGACTTTTTTATTTTGGTATGTAGTCATGATTGGATTATTGTGAGTCTGTTTTTCTATGATATTTCTATGAAATTGAGAATACAGACTCAAACTCCGAGCCACTACTAGAAATTTCCACCAGAAAATCCGATAGTACCCGCCGGGATTTGAACCCAGGACCTCTAGATCGGCAGTCGCGCTTTGCAATCACTCGAGCAACGAGGCAGTCTATAATACATATATACACATATATTAAGTTACATGTTAGAAACGTTTATTCGATTTGAGTGTATATTAAAATTTTACGAGAGGCGCGCTGAGCCGCCGCCGCTTAAATTGATATTTTATCGATACTCCGCGACCCGGTTTGCTGATGTCATTTCTAATTTTATTCATAATTCTATTAATAATTATTCGTTAAACCGTTTACGGCACATCGTAAAGTGTGTACATAAGGGAATAGAGACGTCCGGTTTTAATGTTGAGATGCAGAGATGACTGGTTTTACTAACGATTTTCTATCTGACGCCGTGTTCGTTGACCGACACAACTTAATGTGAACGATACTTTAAATAGACATGATATTGCAAGACATGTAGCGAATATTACCCGTTGGGAGGGAAGAGATATGCATAGTGAAGCTCGATTAATTTTCATTTTGAATGTGAATGGTTTCCTATGAGGCTTTAAATAAATAATTATGTACCAGACATAGGCAATACGTAAGATCACGTTGATTATTACTACATTAATGATATTACCGTAACTGATTATTTATTTTCTACTGCTGCATCGCTCACCGGCAAAGCAGAAGTAGGGGCAACGCTTTGTATTGACGTACACAATCATTGGTAAATATTATATCTATACCACAAAACTTTTAATGAGCCTATTAAAAAGGCCTACCCACAATAATAATTAGAAATGACGTTATAACGTGCTCTCTGAAAAAATGAAATGTTCGCGATATTTCCCACTAGCGATATTTCAGTTAAGAGTGGACTTTGTCCCTCTTCAAGTCTTCATTTACTTTCATATCGGAATATTTATACAGGTTGCGTACAGATTATACTAATACCAGACGTGTAGTGTAAAAGATAAAAGAGGTAATTTGTCCGCTGCAGCGCTGCGCACCGTGATATATTCGCTTAATTCGTCTTCCGCTGTTTGTTATTCAGCGAACGTGGAATGAGGTTTGAGTTTGAAATATGTATGTGTAACTTTAGTTAAAAAGTTTACATCGCTGCATCGCTGTAAAATACAACACCCTGCAAAAAACAATCAGGGAGTAGGGTGTAATATATATGTATAAACATACATGTATCACCTTGTCATATGTTTTGCATACAGATGAACTACTATCATAGTTTCCGCGTTGTTAAGACAATGTTACCAATTGTCAATCAGTTTCGCTCACCGCACTTGTCGGTGGAAGCTTAGGAAGGACTTAAATTGTACTTGAGCGTTAGTGTTGATTAAATATAATAAATTTTCCAATTCTTTGTTTTCATTCTGTTTCGTATAAACTCTCCATTCTGTTTGATTGAAATCTAACGTTTTTCATCTTTCGGTGCAACTAAACGCACAGGACATTTCGTTCAGTTGAAAACGCTTCAAGCAATCCCAAAGTTAACATGAAAACGGACCCTCAAAAAGCTATCAAAGCGGCCGAAACTGAAAAACAAAGTTAGAAACAGTTTAATACCCACGTATATTGCGGGGTAGGTAGAAAAACGCAGTTCATTTAGGCTCCTTGTGGCCGCGGGCGACGGTTCACTTCCGGAGGCACAGAGGGCGCTGTGAACACGAGCTCCATTTCCGGCGCGGAAGACAGCCATGGCGGCGCTTCCGGCCGGCGACTGATTGGGGCTTTATTAAAAACTGACACCTGCGGCGGTTGGCGAAATTGCCTGCACGTTTTGTTTTTGGCACCCCTGACTTTACAAGGCTTTGGGCATTTGAAATAGTCATTTTACGATGCGTTTATCAAAGAGTGTGAGATTTAAGGGATGGCATGAAAAGGAATTGTTTTTTGCGATCTTATGTTACACCTACGTTTATTCCTATACTAAATAGCAGCGCCAATTTTATGTAGAAAAACATTTGAAAAATTCAATTGTCTTTCTCTATTTTGACCTCTAGACTCTACTATGACAATTTGCGCGGTTTCCCACATATTACATCACCATCAAGTTGCCTTAAAAGTACTGAATTATTCACATGTGTTCCGGAAGCACCAGCTCGGGATTTTGGCGTAGCGTAGAGGACAGCACAAGCCGTTACAGCTAAGAAAGACTATGGGGAAGTATTGCACGTTTACCATTTTCTTTTATTCTACATTGCGAAGTCTGTATGCTGTGCGTTCCAGCTAGGAGCAGTTCTACCAGGCCTGTGGCGTGCTATTAGAGTAGCCTATGTCCAGTAGTGGACACGATGATATGATGTCATGAGCATGGCACCATGCGCGAGTGCATACCATGTGCCATATCCGTGTAAGCCGACCATAAACATATACAAGTGTTACACTCCCTTCAGTTATTACAAAAAATGAAGAAATAATAAGCAACTGAACTGACCCTTGATTCACGGAAAGTAGATACATAAAGGAGGTATATCGATCTACATTTCACGGTGTGTTATCGTCTAAATAACGAGAAATATTGTGTAAACTATAACGTGAGTTTTCGGTCGTAAACGCGCTTTATTTCCGACGTCCATTGTTGTGGTTCCCTTGTGGCTAGTTAGTGATGGCGTTCGCAATGTGATGCTGAGATATTATTTTAGCAATTCCTATAGCAACTATCCTATTAACTCTAGCAAGAAAATGTTTATCATCATCTGTAGAGGATAGATCAGCATCATGTCTCTTGTGCTAATTAATGGAATAGACAAAATTATAAGGATTGCGCAATAAAAATGCATTGATTCGAGCAAAGAAACTTGGCAAAACATTGTTGCAATAACTAAATTAAATGGAGCAAAAAATTAAATGGAACAAAGGATGAAAACATAATCGCGGTATAGATGACATTACCAATTTTGTTAATACTCGGACATAAGAATTGTCCAGGGTAGGGCTAAACTGAAAGAGCTCGGGCGGGCCATTGCGACGTGGGATACCTACCCAATTAATATTTTTTATAACTTTTGTCGTTTGACAATTTTGTCGATTTAGCATTAGATTTTGTCTACTTGATCAACATATTTAGTCAATTCTGCGTACTTTTAATCTCAGGGTCATGGTCTCCGAATCAGAACACCCGAAAACGAAATATAAAAGACATTTGTGTTTTATGACGTCCGAAAAGAGAGGAGTTCGAAAGTGGCCAAGTTTAATCGATTTCGGAGCCTGTACATCTCGTATGTGACCCTGTAGGCCTCTTTGTCTTTTTTCCTGGTCCTTTATTACGTTTTTACGATTTTCGACTTTATAACAAACGAAGAACTGCTTCGAAGTAAAGTTCATTCAATCTTTCAAATCGAATAAAACCCAATACATGGCTAAATTATTCGATAAATTGCCCATATATTATTAAACCCACTGGCAACATATAATATTGTAGCAACTATATAATACGTTTATAGTGACTTTAATTTGACGTAGCATTATGAAGAAATGATCTTAAAGATATGAACGTTGGTTGAATTACAAAATATAGCCATAAATATTATATATAATATATTAATCAACGCTCAAAAAACCAATACATAAATCTTTAAACAACATTAATATACAACAGGGATGAGGAAACAGACACAAAGCAAAACATTATATAATATGAAGTTAAATATATTCATAAATCAATTGACAGTATATTATATTATATAAATAACACAAATAACAATCAATGATACAAATGTGAAGGCCACACAAAAACGTTAAGCATGAAATTGTTTTAGTCGATGTAAAAATATTTAAAACAGCATAGTGATAATTTAGTTTAAGTAAATATTATCTTTAGTAATATTTGCAAGTTTTCTAACCGGTCGTGTACTATTTACTCAGTTCACATCACCGTGGTGTATTCAAACAATCGCTATATTCGTTTACATAGCGGGTACGTAAGAAGCTGTTGTATTAAAATTTTGTGTTAGAACTTAACTTGAAATATTTTTGAGTAATGGAACTTTCTACGTTTGTATGCAAACTATACTAAGTTCTATTCAGTTTGGTCATACAATTGAAATTGCGTCGTTAGTGGACAAACTGTTGCTATTGTTTAAATGGTACATGCTAATATATCATATAACACACATAAACGAAGGTCTACAATTGCTTGCACAAATAATATGTTCAGGCTTGAAATTCCTCGGTGAATCCGTTAAGGCGTTGTGTAAACATTGCGTTTGGGCATATTAATAAATTATCGACTTGCTCATGTTTGTTCACATATTTTAGTGCGCTAACGCTAATCAGAGAAGAAACTTGGCGTTAAGTTGTTGGTAAATACGCTAAAATGCGCTTTAGCCGCTTGTTTGTTCAGCGGTGGGTACGGCTTATGATCGTTAGCGAACATCTTCATTTTGCGAGCTTGTTGCCAAGAATAATCGACTGCAGATAAATTATATTACTCGTACAAATTTTAGGGCAGTTTACACTCCTGGTCATTTTTCTATTACTCAATTGTTTTAAATTTTCAGATGTTTTACTTTATCATCTTCACTTGCACTTGTTTTGTATTGTCCATTGAATTTCTTTTAACGCTGCGATTTGATCAAGTAGGAAATAAAGAAATATTGTAAATGAATTAATAACCTGAAGCATAATGTTAATGCGAATAATAAGAATGTTACATTAAACATAAGAGTGCAAGCCGTTAAAGGTTGTAAAGGCATTTTGGTGAAGTAATGACTCAGCTAACGTCCAATCCAAGTCCCTCACACTCTCTGAAATTTCTCGAAGGACCGAGTCGAGCATACCGCATTAACACCAAACAAGCTCCAACAAAAACTGGTAGCCACGAATCCAAAGAGCGTCTGTTTCCACAGAATTACAAAAACGATTAGACCGCCCGCCCACAAATATTTGCGTTCCTTTACGCGACGTCAACCAGCGACGATCTTTAGCGTAAACACGTTAAAATCGCGCTCGACACCAACTTTCCCAGAAGGACCGATTGTCAATATCGATATTGGTATTTGTTCGTATTTTGTATTTGTTTAACAAACTTGTGGGTATCGGGACGTCACGAAAGGGCTGGCTTGGCGTGTTTCGTGTCCACTCGCTAATATCCGAGGGTTGGAATCGGCTTCACATTAGTTTTCTGTGAACACTGTGCTCTCTTTGTCGGCGTATGAAAAAAATAACTTCGAAAATTAACAGGAAGCTCATTTGGGTTCTCGTTGACTTGTCATGTAAATATAATTGTTGTTGATTTTATTCTACTCGTACGCGGGAATTTATTCTCACCTACCATTTATGAACTATTTCAACTTCAAGAATTTCACTGCAAGTTATATCTACATTTATTTAAAATACGTTTTTGATGCAACTGAATACCAATTTTTATGGGATGCGCAAAGCCGATGATAATTGTGAATCGATGATAAATTTGACAAGATTAAGTTTGTTTTTCTTGAATTAAGAAAATTCGTTACTTAGTCTAATAGTTAAAATACTTCCTTTTTTATTAGAATTTATTTGGTATATGCCTATCATGCAAAAGCAGTGCTTTTCTAAGTGGTGGCATATTTAGTTATGTAGCATTTTGTTATTATTCCTCTTGTGGGTGTTGCTATCTAGCTAACTACTTCATCATTTTCTTTTCATTGTGTTCCATTTTTTGCTTCGCTTAATTCGCTCGTCTCCTGCGGTTAAACAAGTACCTCAGTCGTATTGCCGGTGGGCCTCAATATATCAATTATCATGTTAGATTTGTTAGTGATATTGATAGCTTGTTTGTTATTTAATTAGCGTATCGCAACATACGTAGCACTAAGAGGCACCGAGTCGTATGTAACAGGTTGTGTTTATGTGATTTACTAACTGAGATAAATAATATTTTTTGTAATAGATTATTTATTACAGTAGCAGATAAATCGTTCAATTTTCAATTACAAGTGTCTTGGGTTCGAATAATTGCCTTTCTCATTGAATGAGGAAGTAAACTTGATTTCAACAGTGGACCGATGATAATAATTTTTGTTTAGAGAAGTGTTCGTACTTTGCCAAACACTATTATACTCAAATTGTAAGTTCATAACGTGGAGAACAATTAATCTGTCTTGCTACAGTATGAGTGTATGAATATATACCGTTCGAATTTTAAGATAGGTATGTACCTAAGTACAAACATTTCGACGGACGATATTTATCTGTACATTATCGTTTTTTGTTTTTCCCTGTTTGCTTGGGTTTTCTTGCTCTGTTCAAGGCTACGATTATGTTTAAAAGTAAGATTTATGATATATTGTAATACCTGACATTGATTTAGTAGTGATTTCATCATCATCATCCACCCGTCTAAGTCCATTCATGGCCTAGATCGAATGATCTGGATTCATCATCATTATCAGCCTCTTTCCGTCCACTGCTGGACATAGGCCTCTCCAATAGCATGCCACTGAGCTCGATCTTCAGCGCGTCGCATCTGGATTCATTAAAAGCAAATTTTTATATTCATTTTTAACGAATCAAATTTCTTATCCGTTCTCGCCACGTCACGTAACTACGTAAGATAGTTGATGTGGTTTGATCTGACCGACGTAAGTGATTTCATGATGGTCATGTCGGTTTGATTCTTAGTGAATTTGCTGATATAATTATCACTATCGCCGCTTCCAGCGCTCGTGTGTTAATGTTTGAGTTATTCATATTGCTCAGTCGATTCAATTTTGAGGTGTTAGTGATGTGTAGGGTTGTCAAGGTGTTTCACATTATTATGTAATATTCAGTGGGTACTATGACCATATGATCACAGTCCTCTGTAATGAGGGACCGACTTAAGAGAGAGATTATTTTATGAGTATTGTATGTTTAACTCTGTCTTATATTTTCAGGTTTCTTAATTTGATATGAGGTTTATTAAATTAAAATATTAAGGTTTATAAATAAAATTAAGCATATATAAATAAGTATATAATATGTAAAAATAATTTGAAGTTTAACGGTATAATCTGTCCTAACTGCTATAAGATGTGTGTTAAGCAGTCAGTCTATTTGCTGGTCGAAGTAATTAGCAAATCTTACTGCAAAATCGATCGTCGTAAGTTCGATTTCTATCAAGAAAAATGTTTGTGTGACGAGCATGAGTTTTTCTTTTGTTTTTGGATGTAATTGTGTACTTACTGCATACCTACTTAGGAATTTGTGTACGTACCTAATAACTTAGCTATCTGGTTGCCATAGCACAGGTACTGCGTAGTTTTGGTCCGAATGGCGGCGTGTGAGTTGTCTCAAGACGTGTTTGTTCTATTGTAATAATGTTAAAACGCCTTAACATACCATTATGATGTTGATTAATGGCCGTGCCGCGCTAACCGATGTCAATTAATTATTCATTGAATCAATTACTTTACATACAAAAGTTGTATCCGTATCGAACACCTACACACGCTCACACCCGCGTACGCACGCACACACCTAGGTATAGTTATGTGTGTATACCGCGTACAACAGATTTACTATGAAAAATGTTTTCGAATAATAAATGATGAATTTTAATATTCGTTACTACGAAAACAATTTTTCATAGCATTTAGATACAACCAAATCATATTTCATATGAATGTTAAAGTGGATAAATATAGGATAAAAACTGTGTTTTCTTAACGGATCGTAAAGAACCAATTATATTTGACATATTCTTCGTACACATCAATCAACACAGGTGGCGTTTGATATTTCTAACAGTCAGTCGTTGACCTATCTGAGTCCACTACTGGACATAGGCCCCCCCTAACGAGCGCCATCGCGCCCTGTCCTTGGCTTGTCGCATCCGGCTTCTGCCTGCAGCGTTTCCCAGGTCGTCATCCCATCGAGCCGGAGGGCGTCACATCAATTAACAATATATTCCTAATATTATAACTTAATTGTAAAATTAAAAATAAATGAAAAGTAATGTGACAACCCTGTTGTTATCGAGTGATGTTTCATATAACTGGACGGTGATAATTAACTTTCCCAAAAGTACTATCGGACCACACTCGAAATACGATTTAATGTGGTGTTAATTAGAGCGTGAAAAGAAACGCATTCCAGATAAAACGAATGATTATTAAATAATAAGCTACGACCTGTTGGACCATCTTAAAAACCGGTGGTAACAGCTGGATGAA
>DWFV01000160.1:0-17288 GCA_018246775.1 Parelbella machaon machaon
GTAACCCTTAGTTAACAATTACATACATTTTTCGAATTAATATATTCACATAGTGTGGTACATCGTATAATATATAAGTATTATTATTTGTTACGTCACATTTCACTGTTCTTTATACACGCATTATGAAATTGGAAACGTGTACATGAGTGCGCAGAGCAAGCTGGAGGCGCACCGGCGGCGGCGCGCGCAGCTGGCGGCGCAGCTGCACGGCGTCATGCAGGCGCAGTGGCGCCAGGCGCTGCTCATCCTCACGCACGGCCACGCCGCGCCGCACGCGCCCGCCGCGCCGCACGCGCCGCACGCCCGCTGCGACGGCGGTGAGACACGCTCAAGGCTTATCTTTATTTCAGAGATTTTTTTCCATTCAGGAAACCATGAGTGCTATGATGGATAACTTGTTAATGTAATTGTGACTTCTTTGACGATGGCGACAAATAAAACTAAATGAACAGTATAGGGTTGCCTAATTAAGTCTTGTATATTGAAAGATAGAAGGCAGAGTCACTCTTAACGCAGCACACGTTCGAACAAAGCGTGAGATTTATGTGTGAAAATGAATATTACTTCGCAAAATAGTTTAACTATATCTCTTTAAATTATTGCAAAACTCATACCATTTTGTTTTAAATTGTGGCGATAATCAATAAAGGGAAACACGCTATCCGCATTAAATACATTTTGCTGAAAAAGTACCTATGCACATTGCTTTACGCTATAAATTCATATGCAAATATAAGTGACAAGTGAAATTCTAAAACTACCTGTCGCAGCCGTGACGCCGCTGGGGCAGGACTACGCCACTCCCAAGATCGCGCCGCTGATGATGCCGCCGTTCGCCGAAAAGGGGCTCCTGCGGGGCGAGGAGAGGAAGCCCGGAGAATTTCAGGACTTCAACTTTGAGGGACTCAGCGACAATGATTTGCAACAGTACGTTAAACTGGTGAGTTTTATAGTCTTTAATTTTTATGAATTAGGCAAACGAGCTTATTCATACAATATAAAAAATTAAGGCTCACGAATAAATAATGTAATATTTGTTGTTGACTGTCATACATACAGTGAGAAAGAGAGAGATAGAATGCGCGAGAGTGAGACAAAAAGCTAAAGAAAGAGATAAAGAGAGGGAAGACGTTTTTAAATCGTTGGATTGCAGTAGCTATATTAAAATCAAATGACCGTATTTAATTTACATTAAAAGTAAATACACGTTAAAAGAGAACATTTGATTCAGCTCCTCACGAAACCGGCTAACTTCAACCTGGACGAGCCGGTAGATGACAAGGAATTCCAAGAATTCGAGGAGCCCACCAGCGACCGTCCGGAGAGGGCGGAGCGTCGCGATCGCTCCGCCAAGCGGGCGCTGCAGGCCCACAAGCCGCCCTGGAAAGCTTGACACGGAAGACCTATCACTTTGGAACCAGCTTTATTTCATGCTGAGTATTTCATTTCAAATGATATGCAAGCCATAGAAGTGGCGAGCTTTTGAGTATAAGACCGTTAGTGGCAAATTTTCAGAAGCATTATAGCATTTCGATTAATACGATAAGAAGTCGGTCGGTCACTATTATCGCTTGATAAAAGTCATTCAACCTAGTCGTATATGGTTATTAGCCGATAACGATTTATAAGAACTGTTATAATTGCCATATTTGAAATGTAACTGAATCTGAAATGTTCTAAAGCGCGTGAAGTCTGCTAACTTACATTTGGCCAGCTTGATAATCTGTGGCCTAATTGTTTTTGTGCTACGGGCGACCGTCCGACATTGATGATCGATAAGTGTTGATGTGTGAGCGATTCAGAAATCTGTGTTCGATAAGAGGCAGCCTCGGACTGAGTTGTCTCAGTTCGGCAATACTCAACGATTCTTTACCTCACTTTAAGGCAATTCAGTTTTCTTGCAACGTATACTGTAAAATAGATTTTAAAATTTATTTTTTGTATAACTTTTTTATTAAATACAATGTATTGTTTTAAGGGTACGATAAAAAGTGCATATTTTCATGTTATTAATAAATTCATATTTAAGTAAACAAATTCTTATTTCGTGCACGAATTTTCTAAGATTAAAAAAATTTTGGCGTATCTAGATTGAATAAAAATTTCAACACATTTTTTAAAAGAAATAAACACGAAATACATATATGAAACCGAAGTGCGTGTTTCAAGAGAGTGATAACTGTACGAAAGACGGTCTGGAAGGATGGATAGAAATATTAGGAACTTTATATTTTCTGCTCAGTAGTCCGCTTGCAAACACTAGACGCATGATGCAGTCAGAGACCGATGAAGTCGTGTTGCTAAATTTAGAACTATTTATATTATTTTTGCGTTATAAATGTATTCAGCTGTGGTCTGGAAATGATTTGACGACGGATACTTACATTGAAACTCCAGAAGCTTCGTCGCTGCTCGTGAAAGCCAACGGTAATATATAACGGTAAGGGATTTAATTTTGTAGTAGACGCAAGACAAATAGCAAAATTCATCAAGCAAATCCAAGAACCTCTGTCTGATTATGCTAGCCAACAAGATATTTGCTGTAAATACATTCCTGAGTACTCTCCTTATATACACTTACAGGAGAATCACGTCCAACAGTGGAACGATAAAGAGGTTGACGATGAATAATAAAACGAATAATGAAATATTTAGTACAACGATTTATTAATGGAGGTAAATGCGAATTAAAAATGTACATACCTAATGACCCCGCGATCTCTATACAACACTACATAAAAATATACACTTATCATTTAAATAACAATCACATGGCTTTTATTATAAAATATAAGGCAAGACCTTAAGAAATACATGCCTCTGAAAATATATTCGAAACATTGCTACGTGGAGACCAATATCATTTTATGACTTAAAAAAATGTTTTAATATAAATGAAGCGCCACCTATAATGTATACAGCTCTAAATAATGAGTGGTCAATCTAGACCTTTGACAGCGGAGCCACGAGCTCAGGTGCGGAACTGCATCGTCATCGCATCGGAATGGCATCGTCATCTTTGTTTTATAAACATAAATAATCTGTTACAACATTATAAATGACATGCTGGCAACATTACGAATATACAGAAAGGGTGTGAGTCTTAAGCATTTAAAATAAACTTTATTCCATATACCTACCGAATATCATTAAATAATGGGTTAACCTTGATTACAGTTGATTTTATTAGTAATAATTAATGGTATACAAACAAAATTATATGGTAAATAAGTAGATACTTCATTGTTAACAGCTGTGCGAATTCTAAAATCTAACATATACGATACTACCCACATTTAGCCCATTGGTTTTATACATTTATTTTTATTCGATTCAAATCGTACATACATCTAATTTTTCTTCATACATACCTGTAAAAGTATGCATATAGCTTCGAGTTGCCGCCATTTAATTTGAGCGAGCTTACACAAACAAGTTATACAAAATCCACATACACGGCCAAGCTGTCAAGGCTAACGACACTTTTATAATGAACGACCATGTTTTATATTGGCAATATATTTATATACGCGATATCCATGTATATGTTTACGAGTATAGGAGCATAATAAAACAAACGTATTGCGAAAGTACCCAGGTAGATTTTTTCTCTTCAATAAAATAGCCAAAATTTGACAGTTGTATTTACGAAATAATAAATCAAAAATTATACATACACGACCGAGACACAAAACAACAATAATATATCAATAAAAAAACGGGTACAAATTTCTACATTTCTATTCTTATAATAATATATTTTACAAGAATACTATGATTTTTTTAATCTCAATTTTCATAAGTAACATGATTGCATTATATTCAAGCACATATTATAAAACAACACATGAAATAATCTAATCGTAATATTAAATAAACAACGATTAATCACATACAATTGCACATTAACATAAATATACAGATTTAACATAAATTTACAGAACTTCGACGTGGCGACAAGTCTTCATACATCTCGCATCTTCTGAATGATAGTTGTCGACCGCATCGCAATAAATACTACATACGCACATTTTTCAACATTATTATATCGTCACTCCAGGTCTCTTACGGCGCAGGTAGAGTGCAAATTTCTCTATTCCTACAGACATAACGCAGTTCTTCCACAGGCATCACTATCTTCATATACGCACACTAGTTTCGAAGACTGCTTTTAAAATAATATTTAGAAAATAAGGCTTTACATAGTACGAAACGACGTAGAAAGTTATTTAATTGAAATCGATAATCTGAACGAATATCTACCTAGAATATGCCTTGTCGAATATCGATTTTCCCTTATTATTTTCGATGTGTGTATAGAAGAATTATATTGAGTCGTCACAAGTTACCGGCATGTCTCTGAGAGACGTACGTATTATATTGCCTTAAAAAAGGGTTATTGCAAGCGCTGCTGCTTAACCGTACATATATTCTCCATTCTGTACACTTGATATCACTTGACAGACGTCAGTTATACAGTTCAATCGACGAACCATGAAATAAGCTTCGATAAATATTGTTAAGAAATTAAAATCGTAACTAGAAAAGATGCAGGAACAGTAAGAGCGTTCAAGCGCATGTAGTATGGCATTAGTTTAGACAGAAAATAGCCTCCGGAGAAACGTAAACAAAATGTCGGACGATGAATTCGATGGAACGGAACCATTCGATACGTCAATTGAAATAAAAAAGAACACGGTACGTAACCGTAGAATTGCCAAGATTTTTTAATTTTTATATTTCAATTATTTAAACATGACTTTAAAATTTCATTAATAAAAGAAGTTGTTGTAACTTTCTCCACTTTTAATTTTTTACAATGTTTTTTTTTTATCATGAGAAATGTTTGTTTACTTTTCCTTTTAGGTTAAACGTACAGTTATATTCTAAAAAGTGTCAAATGTTATCTCATATTTAGAATGGAGTAAGAATAAATTATTAATAGTATTGACACCTATTAATCTCGAAACAAATTTATAGCACAATAAAACAGATTTACTCTTTGCTACTATAAAAAATAGCACACCATGATATGGTACTTAATATTAGTTAACGTTTAATTTTAATACGATAATAAATATATGTACAAAATTATGTTAAAACCATTGTAATATTCAGATAATGTTTGTAACCTAAATAGTATTCTAAACACGTCCGCATAATACACAATACATAATTCGAGTAATTTGAGGAGTCCTTTAGTCTGCCGGCAGTAATTGCTCTCGCAATAATTCATTTAGTTTATAAGGATATTTTGGGAGTGTACTACACTCCTACCCTTCGGGGATTACAGGCGTGATATTATGTTTTATATTTGTAAAGAAAATAATTAATTTCTATAAAGCTTGTAATTGCAATTTCAGCTTTTTCATGAGCAATATTTTTAAATTAGTGATTCCAGTTCGTGTTTCGTCAACTATGCGTTAAGCTTAAGTCAAAAATCGTGTGACTTACACATGAACTTAATTTTCGTTCTTTTTAGGTGAATATATAATATAATAATATATGAAAATAATATCATATATGTTATATATTAAAGCAATTTATAAAGAACAAACGTTTTTGTACATTCATGTCATTCCTATTTTAAAACGGGTACGAAGAATTTTTGTCTATTGTTTTAGGATTAACTCATACTTTTTCTTACTGTGACAATACATGGATTGTTGATTTATTTACCGGTTACACAATTAATTAAATACGTCAACATAATAGCTCCCAATACAAGTTTGGGACCGAAGCCATAGAATGAGTCCTATTGCTTCTCAATGTTTCATTTATAATTATAATCTCATGAATTGTGCCAATGACTTTTTCACATTTTCCAACGGGGCGCGTCCAATAGCTGTCATGTGACAAGAGACCATGTGAATTAATAGACAAAACGTTTTCCCGCGCTTTCATATACTGTCAATATTATAGGTGTGTTTGTTACCTTCAGTTCGTTTTTGTTTTTGATGCGAATATCACGTAAATTATGTAAGTTATTAATTATGTATTCACTTGCATATTTTTATAACTGTCTTTCCTGAAACAGTACTTTTGTATCACAGTGTTTGTTAGGACTAAAACTCGTTCAATCTAAATAAGAAATAGACAATCGACAACCGTCCACAAGCGTGCATGGTCTGTAAGGGCAGATTTATACTTTTACCAAATCCATACTCGTACACTGTTTACTGTATAGAGTTTTAACACTATTAACCGTATCAGATTTTGGGGTACTGTGTGAATACAATCATTACGTCTGTATACTCCAGTAGAACCCTAAACGAAAACCTTTTTCGGTAAATTGTAAAAATTTAAGTATCGCAATTCCGTGCTATAAATGGTTGCTATATATGTAGGAACAAGTTCTGAAATGGTTTTATGTTATGGACATTAACCATCTTGTACCTGTAAGTGTCGTAATTATGATATAATTTTAATATTATTACTGATACAACACTGTGACACCAACTTCAACATTTTAACATTAATCAGTAACATTTAATGAATGAATTTAATTACGAACAGACATGGATGGTCCATAGTATTATGAATTATCGCTTGTAAAATTTTTAAGGAAAATATTTTGTCTCGAAGTATTTTTCCTCCAATATTTACATCATGTGGGCATGTAATGTTTATATCATTCCATAGTTACAGTTTATATTCATGGGCTGGCAGTCCCAGTTATTACAACAACTGTTATTAGAACTACTTAACATCGACCTTGTTCAAAATCATATTGCACTGTTATTCTCCTTAGCATGTTGCTTTATACATACTCCAAGATATTTTTAGCTTACAAGGATACCACAGTGGAGAACAGCTGGCGAGTTTTATTTCCTTCTTATGACACGTTCAGGCCAATCAATATAAAATAGGTATATTTCTCAAGCCAAAGCCGAGGCAGGCAAAGAACTATGTTTGGGCTTGGCTTTATGCACAAACACCTTGATGCAGCCGTTGAAGTCCGCGCTCACCAGCACATGCCCGGTCTGAGTGGATGCAACCATCCCACTCTCAGGGGTATTCTGCAAATATAATAAGGTTGTATTAGGCCAAAGATATTTTTATTTATACAATTTTTTCCTAGAGCATACAGTTATTGTGACTCAAAAGTAGTAATAGCCGTAGTGATAGCATTCCTACAATTGGCTTCCTGACCACTATTAAAATTTATAACCAATATTTTTGTTCTATTTTTCTTCAATCTTACAGTACAAATTTAGTTGGTCCGGAAGGTTACTTTTCATTTCTGTATAGTAATACGGAAACGAAAACTGGTAAAATCCAAAGAGAATAGAAGCAGCAGCGGCGCGCACCTCGTGCGCGGCGCGCGGCGGCGCGGCGGCGCGGCGCTCGATGGCGCGCAGCACGTGCTCGGGGTCGGGCGCGAACACGGCGCACGTCACGACGGCGGCGTGCGCGCGGATGCCCTCCCAGAAGTCGTTGCGGTCGCGCCGCACCGACGAGAACTTCGAGTAGTCGTGGCACGTCTTCCAGATGTAGATGCACTGGTTCTCCGACCCGCTCGCGATGTACTTGCCGTCGTGCGAGAACGACGCCTTGATCTGGCTCGACACGTTCACGTAGCCCTTGTACTTGCACGACAGGTTCAGGTCGCGCAGGTCGTACAGCCGGATGCGGCTGTCGTTCGACGTGATCAGGATCTTGTCGTCGTTGGGCATCGGCTCGATGCCGCTGATCTTCCTGCCGGTGGAGTTCTTGCCGCGGGTGGAGCGCACGTCGATCTGCGTGTGGTACTTGAGCTGGTCGGTCGTGTAGAAGATGCAGCGGCCGTCGTACGTGCCCACCACGGCGAATTTGCCGTTCTGACAGAAGTTCGCCGCGGTTATCAGCTTCGTTTTGCCGTCCACTTCATTCCATACTGCCACCTGAACAAAAACACATTACTATTGATAATAAACATTTCACATAAAAATAATATCATAAAATGCAAGAAACTTACAGAGTTAATTATAAATTACAAGTAAATTACAATGTAAGCGTGCGTACACACAGAACACTTTACCAAAACAGTTTTTGTATATTGCTTCTAGTGGCGTATGCAAATGTATTCATTCACATTCACACTGTACAGCAAAACCATATACAAATATACCGTATATATCGAACCATATACCGACTCGGTAAAACTACAAAAGTATAAACCCATCCTAGCATGTTCCAAACAGATGATAATACTTTCAAAAACCCCGATCCCTAATTTTTTTTAAAAGCGATTCAACATCGTATAATATTTAGCCAAAAACTAACGTTAACGTTATTAGTGTGTCTAGCCAGTCTCGATAGACATAAATTACGGCCATCAACCCAACATACGTAAAGGGCAACTCACCTTTTTGTCAGGAATGTTCCATAAACGGAGTTTGCCGTCGAGGCTGCCTGACAGGAAGTAGCGGTCGTCCCGCGGATGGAACACTATTGCGGTCACGAAGTCGATGTGCTGGAAACAGCACAGGCATTCGCCCCGGGAAATATGCCAAAGCCTGCAAACACAAGACATGTTACAGCTCGCAGCAATTAACTTGGCATTTGAGAGGAATGCACTTCCCATCTCCCCACTTGATTTCTCCTCTACCACTGCGTAATCATTGGTAACGTACCTACTGTAGAGTAAGGACAATAACAAAGCTGTAGTCATACGCGCGTGCAAGACGTTTTCATAAAAAAATAAAACTAAAAATATGACAAAATTAAACGAATGCTTTTATGATCTCGCTATTATACCATGATAGAGAGGTAAGTTATGTTCTACGGGTTATTAAAGTATCATGAGACCATAATATGTAATGTAAGTAATAAATGCATCCTGGCATCTAAGCAGCTGCGACGCAAACATCGATTATTTCTAAATGAAGTATGATTAGTTCCGCAAGCCGCCACAGTGTGGCGCCACTTCTCCTCCGTAACTTATCGCCCCTTCTTGGATACAGATTTATTATTATATTGGTTAGGTTTATCTTGCAAACTATACAGTAAGTGTTACCTGACGGTCTTATCCATGGAGCTGGAAAGGATGAAGTAGTTCTTGGACCAAGACACGTCGAGCAGGTCTGACGTATGTCCGGAGTATACACAGAAGGGCTTCGGACAGAACGGGGCCGACGGTCCCAGGGGAGGCTGGTCTTCGGGACTCGGTGGGGGAGCTGTGAGTGAGGCTAATGACTCTTGTGATGGCGTTGGAGAAGATTTTTGTTCGGCGTTGTATTTCGTTCTCAGCTCCTACAAAATTGTGTATAGTAGAATCTATATGAATAAAAGACATCATGTAAGAACAAGACAACAAATCCTTAGATTTTGTTGTATTGAGAAACTTAAAGTGTAATAATAACCATAAACACGTATAAAACGAACAATTGATCCAATCCCCTTTTGTAATCAATATTACATAGCACTAGCAACCTTTATTGGATATACATACAAGAAGAGTCCACTATTCAAATGTACGAGAATATAGACAAGTCCACGGAGAAAGTCTCAATTTACCTGGAACATATGATACGCATCCCTGGTGACCCAGACTCGCAGAAGCCGGTCTTGGCCGGCAGTGGCCAATAATCTTCCACACACGCTAAACTTGCAGCACCACACCGCGCCTGAGTGTCCTGAGCCCATCTCCTGTATCATTAATATTATTACATCAGTGTTACCAAAACAGTATTTTACATAAAAAACCCCGCCCACAACACTAGTTTCTATTAAGAAACCCGAAGCTTTTTTTATCATGTTGTGGTTTGTGTTTAATAAATAGAGGACCCTGTAAATATATCTACATGAATTTATGGAATTTATTAGTATTATGGGGAAATAGTTCTTCTATGAACAGCCCGTCTTAGCCTTATCTGACAACAGCTGGTCCATTTTATTCAAACACAACAAGAATTGATCTTTTTATAAGACATTGCATGAGATAATAGCAAAACATTTTCTTTAAATTACATATTAAAATTTAAGACGCAGGAGAATTTTTAATGATGTCTACTAAGAGTGCGCCCACGAACCTGCACGTAGCGCACGCAGCCGTCGAAGTCGTAGGGCCCCTTGTGCGAGTTGGAGGCCTTGAGCTTGATGTTGTGCTCGCCGCGCACGTCGTCCGCGATGTCGGCCACGTCCTCCTTGTGGCGCGCGTGCGACACCTCCTGCGCCAGCGACTTGGCCGCGTCCACCGTCTTCTTCACCGTCGTGCCGAAGAACCGCTTTAGTCTGACAAGCGATCACTCCACTTAGCTGCTAATGTTACCTTGGAGCTTTTTTTGTTCATGGCATGACAACCCCACACGCTCACTTAGCTATTATTTTTGCGATGGTGGAGGCTCTTTTATGCAATGGAAATAATTACGGGACGTAGTGGCTATAAACTGATAGAGAGTAGGTAATATTTATGACATGAAGTCGATTTGAACTCAAACAGATCTCAAAATTATTTCTAATCAAGATCACTTGCAGATGTTTCGCTACAGCTGGACGAGGGGAAAAGGGAGGGAAAAAATAAGACTTTGTGTTTTCTTGTGTTTAGTGTATTACATCTAATAAGATAAGAGCAAATTACTAAATTAGGAGTGGGGAAAAAATCACATACACAACAATTGGACGGCTTGAAACATTATTTAAAAAATGTATATACCCCCTACCCAGTACTTACCTATTTGTGGTGCCAGGGTCGTAATTAATAGAAAAGACTCTATATTCTTATTTTCAATTTTGTAAATCAACCAAAATTACATAACGGCGTTAACGAAATGAAAAATCAATCCGCGACTTATATTATGAAGCTAAATCTTATTATTGACTTCGTAAGCTTCTGCTCAAGCTCCAATTTTAATTATTAATAACATGGCATTTTTTTTATATCGAAACTGGCAAGCCTTAAAAGACAAAGAAATCAGCGTAACAACTGAGGCACATATTTTAATTCCAAACAAAGTCAAATAAACACACAATCGAATCAAACATTTACTCAACGCTTCATTTAAAAATGATTTGTTGTTAATTTATGAACGGAAGCGAACAAAAAAATTTCACGAAGCATTAGTTCACATGACTTCGGTTGTATATATAAATATCACCTGACGTTAATGTTGTCCTGAGAATGCGACTTCACTAGTTCGGCGTGCTTTAGTCTGAATCCACAAAACAATTATCATTCGTAAATATCATTTAACATCAAATATTTGTTTTCACCCTGGTTTGCGAAATAAAAGATAAAATCCCCATAGACAAAAAAACACCTTTCCTCTCTACACTACTGTCATCGATCACAAAACATCTAAAAATCTGTATGGCGGCAACACCTGCCAAAGATGACAGTGCTGCCATCTAGGCGATAGTGCTGCCACGTCTACGACAGTGCTATGATCTGTCTAGTCCATACCGCTACTCCTAGCAAAGACTCCATATAAACAAATTGCTACGTGAATTGCGAAAGTTGACGTCTATATTGTCATATTAGTTCATTAATAGCCTAACGAGTGTATGAATTCTCATAAATATTTCCAAACAACTCACTTTTCAGTCTTCCTCTTTATGCCGGTGGTCTGCCTGTCCGTGGACTCCCTCTTCGTCTCCTTAGTTTCGTCCTCAGCGCCGCCAGTACACACACTTTCACTTTCTTCGTCCGTTTCTCTGCCAAGTTAAAAAAAAACATACATATATATTATTATCTTACATATATTCAATATTCATATTTCATTAAAAGATTACTTCGCTAATAGAATTTGACTATTGGTTAAAAGTCTGAAATCAAAAAGCTAAGTATTACTTTAAAATCATCAACCCTTGCAACGTCGGACGAAGGGTCTGTTCTCTGAGTGATAAGATGTAAGGTTAAAAGTCTACCACGCATACGGAGCAGCAGAACTAGGACTGAAATCCACTTTAATGATGCAACACAGTGTTTTGTTCAATAAAATGCTGAATGTTACGTAATTATCAACACCGGAAATGACAAAACAATTGCATGTAAGACAGATAGTTTGTTAATCACAATACTTACACCAGATTTACACAAATAAGCATACAATTAACACAACACAAACACACGAGGACAAAGTCAACATTTAAAACAGATAGTTACAACTAGCTCTACATACACGTAAGTACATTAACACACAAAGCAGTCTACATATAATATCAGGATTCAACAACAAATAACATAACTTAAAAAATAATCATTTTGAATAGCAAATTAAAAACGTAAATATAAGTACTCTATGAAGCATAGACAACGTTTGTTTATGGCCAAATAATGGATTTAAATAATTAAATGCAGTTAAAGTAAGGGTTATACTGGATGACAAAATTATTATATGCGTTGACATTATTCAAAAATTGTATGATAATATTATGGAGTATGTCGACTAGTTTGACTGGATTTAAAACTGTTCGGAAAAGTGCTAGACAATTCTACGCAGGGCTGTATTTTAAAGAATTTAGGGATACAGTTATTTGGATAAGAAATCTGTTTATTCCACATTTTTGTCATTTAATTCACACTATTTGTATATACAAATAATATATACTATTATACTAAGTTAAGTATTTAAAGGTGGACTATTGTGGAATATATAATGATTTGCATGAATTTTAATGTAGAAATGTGAAACATTTATTTCATAAAAAGAAAATATGTAAATATATATTTAACATTTTCTTAAAAGTGCATAAATATTAAAAAATAAATTTATAAAGGACAAATATGTTGGATATAATCAAAATGCAAAACAAATGAAACATAACTAATAAAAACTACATAATAACTTTCATGCGAAATGCGTAGCCATTATACAGAATGTAAAAAAAACCGCTTCCGAAGCCACTATAAGTAAATCTACGGAAAATAAATTGAATGTCACAGTAGAAGCACATGAGACTAGACTCTATGCAATGCACTTTTAGTCGACGGATTTTTAAACCGACTTTTGATTTGAAAATACTCTCGTCTCATTGAATCTGCTTTCATTATGCTTACGACGCGTACAGACTAGTGGCACTCTGCCGGTGAATAAATATAACATGTGACAGGGGTTACTGTCACAGACCAATGGCGCTTACTAGTCTTCTCCTTGTAACAGTTATTGAAGTGTTATACAAGATATTAAAGCTTGCAAAATGGTCGCCTATACGGTATATATTATTTTGTTTAAACTAATTGCTCTAGTACCTTTCGTGTGTACGCGCACTTTTATATTTTCATATAACTCGTCAGCAAAATTATATGAATTTTTATATAACATTAATTTTTAAATTGTAAATGGCCTAGTTATAAAAAAAAATTGCAATAAAAATAATATTTGGAAAGCGCTAAGCTATTGGAGTTACATCGGCAGAAATAATAATTATTTTCAAGTTAACAGGTTAATACGCCATATTTACGATATGTTATAAACCTTAAGTTTATTAATTTTGCTAATTAAATTTGTTGGGAGAAGCCAGGACAAATTTTCGGAAGCGGCCTTTTTAAAAATATGATGGATCTTTTATAGGCCTGGGCTTTGTTTACGTAGAGGAGGGAAGTGTAAATGCGAAAACATAGATATGTGAATAGGAAAGATCGCCACCTAGTGTTGACACTGAGCGCGGAGAGCGCCGCGCGCAGCGGCGGCGCGGGCGGCGGCCGCCGGAGCGCCTTACAGCCGCTCAGCGAGAGACGCTTGCGCCAATGCTTTTTGGACTTCTCTTCGCTGCAGCATATTACCAACTGGCTCATTTATCAACTCCCAGACCGATGCATAACAGATGCCTCATTAATTCCAAACGCCTCCTAGCCGTTCTCGAATATACCAGCCTAAGGGTCATATTTCTTCAAAATAAACCGATAAGGCATTTTTTTTTTTTTTTTTTAAATACCGATAAGTACCTCAATTATGTTTAACGATGATCCCCTAATGTCCACATCCGAAATTGGCTGCCCAAGTAGCGTTTCGACTTTTTTATGTAATCCGTTCAAAATTTACCACGAACTATAGGTATATGAATAGCCTCGTTTAATAGTGGAGAATAATATGTATTTTTTAACTAAACTAACAGCTTCAGATATAAGGTATATTTAGGTACAAGCACTTATATGTTAGAATAGTAATAATACCTCTTTGTATAGATATTAAGAACATAGATAGATAGATCAGATACCTACTGGCTGATGGAGAAAGCAGAAGTCTCCGATACCTTCGTATAAAAAGAGTGCTGAATGTAATAAGAAACACATCACGTATGTGAGAACAGAGATATTGACAAGATGGTTGTATAAATAATTCCGACATATTTGTTCCTAGAGAAGAATTATGAATTTAAAGAAGATTAATACTATTTAAAGAAGATTAATACTATATAAGATTATCACGTATGTGAGAACAGAGATATTGACAAGACGGTTGTATAAATAATTCCGACATATTTGTTCCTAGAGAAGAATTATGAATTTAAAGAAGATTAATACTATGGGCACAAATTCATCAGATGATAATATTAGCAATAGCAAAAATCCAGTGAACAATTAATTAGGAATGGATTTATCATGTTAACGACAATATCATAGGAATATTTTGAATTATTATTATTTTATTATTAATTAGCCAGTAATTAGATCAATTTAGCTGTTTCAATCCAAAAACTTAACCACACAGACAAATAGAATTACTGACGTATTTACACTATTTAATAACGACATAAATAATAATGATTAAAAAAGCACTAAAACAACATTCTAGTTTACGCTAACACAAAAAAATATTAAACCTACGAATAATTCAAGACACCGACGCCACGATACCATATACATTTACGCTCACGGTAAACAATTTAAAAGCATTATTTACATTATATTTTTGGGTGATATCACGGCCCAAGAAACGCAAAGTATAACGATCAATGTCATGAACGAATGACGTCATACTACACAATCATGTGAATTTTAACGCATTCCGCATATTATGTCGCTTAGTATGTACATGCTCACTAAAGCGTCCTTTGTTCTAGGTAGCGAAATAATTGTTATTGAATAGGTGGCAGCGTTAGCGCCTTAGTAACTTTTCGCTTAGATTCTTTCAACAACATATTTGACGGAGCCTTGCTCACACGAGTAGTTTAAATATTAGGTGAAATGTGTATAGCATCTATGAGATCTATCATATTACAGCAATCGACTTTCAAATAGATTATATTTTAAACATTATTAGCACTATCAGTTTACTGCTGAACATGCAAGATATTAAATCTTATTGTATTTGTTCTATAATTAGGTACGCGTATAACTATAATAGAAAATAACTACTAAATTAGAAGCACTGACCATTTGTAATTTTCATTCTATTCAGCTCAGTATATACCGGTATACTAATATAATATGAATCCTTCCGATCCGTAACATTTAAATCCCGTTCCATTTTATGATATGGCTACATTAGCTGGCATGGGTGTATCGTATGCGTTGTTATATCATACTTATAATAAAGAGATATACAATACGCAAACGCGAGCTAGTCGCGTCCCGGAGACACACGGGTGAATATTCGCGCAAACAACGCTTTTAGGTAAAGTTAGATTTAGTAGATAATTTAGCAAAGTGTCTATACGTCTCAATATATCGAGCAGATGTTATGAGTTGTTATGATACGTTTTCAGCCTGATAATGTAACCACAACATTAGTAACGTTTGTCGTAGTTTTATACATGAACTAATTTATTTTACTCCGACCCACGCATGCCCCGTGCATTACTACACATAACTTCGAATGATAATGCGATAATAAATAAAAAGCTTATTCATTAGTATTTTATAGAGACTTTATCATATCAAAACATTAAATTCCTGCATTTGCATAAGTACAGCCGTACAAACGAAATACAGCAGACAATGTCCAGCTGTGTAACGTAGAACAAATTATAGCTTAACATAATTCATTAACGTTATGTACTACTGGTACTTAACAGAGAACAGTAAAACAATATTTTTACTTACTATCGCATTGTCATCTAACATATATGTCATCCTATGCCACTATATACTGAATATATGTAAATACATAGAAATATAGCCATATGGACGATAAGTACCTGGCATTCTCGTCGTCATTGGCTCGGCCGATGTATTCGGAGGTGAGGCGCATGATCTGCAGGCTCAGCGGGTTGATGCACTGCGGCAGCTTGTGTTCCGCCACGCTCAGCGGGACTCGTTCTCCTGGCACAAGGAAATGTAAATTTAGGGGGACTTATGTAGAATTACTAACTATACAAACATTCTTCTTGGTTTTTCGTACGACCTATTTCGCTAGACTGCCCGACATTTCGTACGACCGAATTCGCCCGAATAGTAGTGAGAACGTTACCATTAAGAAAAATATTAATGTGATGGATGTCACGTGGTTAGAAAAATATTGCTGTTTAATAGATTTGTGTTACTCGACAATATATTAATTATTATTATTGAGGCGTTTCATTCAAGAATATAATAAGTTGGCGATACGACAGAAGAAAACATTGACATAGTACGTGAAATAATGAGAGAACGCGGATTGAGTAATAAAGAAAATTGCTAACTTTACATGCCTTACATATGAATCAATAAATAAAAAACAATCCTCAACGGAATCGGATTTTCCAAGGTTTCGAAGTCTCAGCTCGACTTCGGTAATTATCTCGCTTCAGGCATTTAAGTGGTGTATTTTCGTCAATTTTAGCCGAATCGCGTGTACAGCGTGTGCAGGTGCGAGCGCGCGTACCGGTGTCGAGGTTGAGCACGGTGACCTGCTCGAGGATCTCGATGTCGGAGAGCTGGTGGCCGGACGACGAGCGCGTGCGCAGCGCGGGCGCGCCGCGCGCCGCCGCCGGCGACTGCGGCGAGTCGCCCGCCGAGCGCCGCCGCGCGCGCCCGCCCTCCGCGCGCCTGCGCCCGCGCGTCTCCGTTATGTCTCATCATTCCAATATTATTTCATTACCATCTATGGTATATTTTTAATAAGCAACAATATTTAAGTGTTAAATTTGAACCCCGAACGTTTTGAGTGAAAATTATTTCAGCAATAAGCTATCAATAGCACAGTAAAAGTAGTATATCATTCTATTGTCATATTTTCATTATACTCTTAATTTAAAAAATGTTAAGAAGCAAACGATTAATTCATAAGTTAAATGATATACAGCGTTTAATAAATTAATGCGTATTAAGAGGAAATATACAATCCTTTTAACTATGAATTCGTGAAGATGATTGAAGATGATAGCGTGTGCAAGTGTATATATGTGGCCATGTGTGTGCGTGTGTATGTGTGTATATGCAG
>DWFV01000161.1:0-17269 GCA_018246775.1 Parelbella machaon machaon
AAACTGTTTAAAGTAAATTCAATATTAATGTTACTGAGAACATTTTGATATCCTCTATCACACGAAATGTTCATCGGCCGGGGTTGAGAGGCAAAGAAAACTAGGCACTATGTAAGCCCTTGTACTGCTTAGTCTTAAGTGTTACATGTGGTTAAATAAATGCCCTTGATTATCAAAGGAATTCTGAATACTTTTATAAATTTACATATTTAACAAATATCAAATGAAGATAAGTAAAAAATAAAAGTTAAGTTTATTGAAAACAATCATACAAATAAATACATTTAATTTATGTATAATTAACAGTGCTAATTAATGCAATTGTTATGTTAACAGTGTGAACATATGCAATTATATGTATGTATGCATGTATACTCTAACAATTTTAATTAACCTCGAACGAGTCAATGTCGAAAATATTATCGTTGGTCGCTTTTACGTTTACTATATTAAAAGCAAAAGATTGTAAGGGATATATAAATTCACTATAATACCTATAACTTATTGTTAAGCTAAAAATAAGTTCTAACTTTATTTTAAGTAAGAAGTTTCCGCTACCGGCGTGCATGTATGAAAATTGTCACGAATGAATGAAAACACGTTAGATCTGTAACGATAGAGATAATTGGCACTCGGTGCTCTCTGCCTACTTCTTAAGGGACGCAGTATGACGATATAATAACAATAAGTTAAATATTTGTAATCAAGTTACTACGACACTTATAGAGATAAAAATCTTTTATATATGTACAATGCCCTTGTATGCTGTATAATAAGTATTATAACTCGTGTTTTAAGCCGAGCATTGTTTAGTTACTAGAGATTTTTATCAGTGGCTTTGTCGCACAACCGTCGAGAACTGATCTTATTGATAAAAGGTATCTTCCAAGCGCACGTCCGCGTCGTGCGCGTGTTATAGGAAGTTTGTCCAATAATTTTCGGATTATTAATATTGAAATGAAATTGATTTTAATAAGTAACTAATAAACCTTAAAATAATAAACAAAGAGATTTATAAAATCTAGATAAGTACATAGGCACATTTATTAATTTTCTGTCACAGAACCTACAGTTTTTATGTTAAACAGACAACCTTCTGCTTCACCTAACAACCTCGCAAGTTTAAAGTCGGTCATTCGAAAGTCTTTACAGATTAGAGTTCCCAGTGCTATGTAGCACCGATTAGACATTATGCTAAACGTTTGCTACGTTAAAAGATTTTAATACAAATATATTTGTGCCACGCAATCAGCTATAGAGTTCATTACGTCAGACAAATCGTGAAACCGAGAGGCGGAAGCAGTTACCAAAGGCACAATGTTACTAGAACAAATATTTCGACCATATCAATATTTATTTGCTGAACATTGTTAGCATACATATGTATGCTAACAATGTTCCAAATAACCTGTTAAATAATTAATTTGAAATAGAATTTAGACACTGTTTTTTTTTAAATAATAAAAGATAATTTGGCTGTATAAAAGAAATCATAGTAAAAATTCAGTGCAACATATATATATTGTTTATTAAAAAAATATTATAAATATAATTATTTTGTTGTTTATATTACAATATCGATACTTTTAAATATTCCTTTATTAGTTTTTTTTTTATAATGCTAGTAACATGAGTTGGTACTTTGATTTAGCACCTACATAAAATAATAAAAACACAACCTTCTTCACGTAATAAAGTATTGTAAAACCATAGCTGTATTTACAAATAAAATTATCCAGACACGTTAAACAAGTAAGTACTTAAAAGTATGAAATTGGAATTGAATACTTAAACTTGATTCCGATGGTCGCAGTGGTCATCACGAAGGTCTGTGGAGTGACCCATGACGCGACACAGCGGATAGTGAAAGTATGGTAATATGTACTACCAACGACAGCCCACACCACAATTTGACGCGAATTCACTTTACTTGTACGCACTTGAAATTTTATAACAAAATACCTAATTAAAATTCGTAGTAACGTGTAACTGCTAACAGTCTTTTTTTTGTTCAAATGTTAAAATAGTTATTTGTTGTTTTTATGTGGCATAGCATTAAGGATATAACCTTATTCTATTCTATTCCAACAGCCCAATTGTTTCTAATAGTCTCATAAAGAGTTTATGTCAAGTATTTGAACGAAGTGACACTAAGAGTCCTCTTCAACGTAGGTTGCTGATGTCTACGAACAGCGATGGGTTGTGAATGCTGTCTGCTCATTTGCTCCTCTCTTCGCATTAGTAAAAATAACATTTTTATTATTTTTATATCCCCACGTGAGCTCCTTCTAGATTAGGTAGATAGCACTCAGTGCCAAATAAATATAATAAAAATAACAAATAAACGTTATGCCTGTACCCCCGGAAGGGCTAGGCAGAGGAGTGTAAAACGCTCCCAAGTTTCCCTCAGATAGGTTTACGTCCCCCTATTAAATAGGTGATGAGCCTGTTACCATGCACCCGGTACAGGTCCAGGCTCCGAGTCACTATTAGGATTTTCAAGTGACAAAAACCGAACAGTATCCGTGCCCGACTCGAGGAGCGCACCTACGACCTCCCGACAAGCAGTCGCCCTTGCAAACACTCGATAAACGAGATTATGTGATAACATACAGTAATATAAAAATAACCATTTATGTAAGTACTTATATGTAGATACTCCTCAACCATCAGCCTTAGACTGTACATGTAGAATACATGAATGATGGAATACATGTAGAACTATAGTACAGTGAGGACACAATGTAACAGCTCAGCGGAATGTGCCCGGATGAGCAGGCCCTGTCGCCATTGTAATGTAGATGGATCATTATTAAAGTAGCCTCCAAATCGGCATTACCTACGGCACTACCTAAAGTATATCCTATCGGCACTACCTAAAGTATATCCTATCGGCACTACCTAAAGTATATCCTATCGGCACTACCTAAAATATATCCTTTATCATATCTTAGCCCATAAAAATATTTGCCGATAGATTTCATTTTAAATATACCTATGCTCATTCGTGTGAACTAATTTTACAAGAAATGGAATTTATATTAGTTATGCGTCATACTCATTGAGAATGTACTTATTTTCCTGTGCAACGTGTAAACGGAAGTATAGTTGTTTAAAATATTATATCCATTTGTACTTTTTGTTAAAAACAAATGAAGTAATGAAAAAAAACGGTTGCTATAAATGCTAGATGTTGCTTTTATTAGTTATTAAGCAAAAAAGTGGCAAAGTGTCTGTCAGTGGTTGGACGTAAAGAGCTGAAATTCGAGCTCAGTAGAATGCTATTGGAGGGGCCTATTACCAGCAGTGGAGAGGAGTAGACCGATGATGTTAACTTTTAGTACTTTGGATTGATTGATTTGATTGGGTTAGATTTATTCTTTGAGCTTACAAATAAATTGATTGTATAATAGCGAACGTGTTTCGAGAGAGTTTGTTTTCATTTAATAAAAGCAGGATCTTTGTAAGAATCGATTTACATTGTGAATAAAACATTTGTTTGTTTCAAATAAATAAGAAGCTACATATTTACTTATTCCTCTGCTGTTTCAAAAGACAGGGTTTGATTATTCAGGGTTCACTGGTAAACGACAACATGAGTTTTTAAATTCGTCAGTTGTTACAACTTCATTGATAAAAGAGCATTGATAAAAGAGTTTCTGTCACCCCTCCTATTGTTCCACTGTTGGACAAGGGTCTCCTCTCAGAGGGTGAGATGATTATATAATAAGAATTAAATTTAAAAATTAAAAACAGCAGTTATTCAGATTTTTCTATAATTTTATGGACTTACAGACATTGTATAATTAAATCCTACTTAAAACTACGACTCAGTTATGTAGGCACACTATAAAGTAAAAAGCAGTAAATGAAAAGCTTGGGTAATGCTATGTTTAAAGAAAACAGACAGCGAACCATAGATGAAAGATATGCGTGAAAAAAGGATTGCAATACGTTAACCGATTGAATAACATAACACGAGTATTACATTAGAGTAGCGTAATATATGCCGTAATACTGGACGAAGAGAAATGGTTCCTCGGCAAAATTATTTGCAATTAAAACTTACGTCTTCATCATTCATCTGAATAATTTATTCCATCGTAAAATGCATTGAGCTTTAAAAAATAGTAGCCAGTTAACCGGAATACGATAACGATCATTTGTATAATAATTATTACATTTCTGTTAATCCCTGCTCTGAACTTTGAGCTTTATATACAAAGATTAAACAGTATCAGTACATCTATCTGACTATACAAAGTTTTTTGATAATAGCCACAGGCTCACGTTTGGATACAATCTCACCTGATGGAGAGTGAGATGTAGCCTAGCATGTAGCACGCTTGCCTAGAAAATGCCTATTTACTCTTGGGGAGTTCCATCCTTTGGCAATCTCTATGCGTATGTGTGATAAAATGTCGCTTTAACGCTGAAGGAAAACATCTGGACGAAACTTGCAAAAGGTATCAATTTTCAAGGTGTAGTAGTAACCCACTCGTGATCAGCGCGGTAGACCATTATTTTAACCCTTCTTACCCAGAAAGTTCTGAATTTAACAGTGGCATGATACAAGCATTAGTGGTGATGATAAATAACTATGAAGATTTTTTCTGACAAATACAAAGGTCTAATTTTCTTATTCACATAAAATTTATCAAGGTTAAATTTAGTATTAGCCAACCTAGTCTCAAATAATTAAAATGCTGCTAGCAATGGATATTTATACCAATGTCTTAAGAATTTATTAACTCCACGTTTAGGTAAGATTAGAATTAGTTAAAGTTCAATGCAATTTTATAACAAAAACTTAACGAAGGATCGAGGCGTTCCGTTGTGCAAATAAATGTTTAATTGGTTAACATTTTAGTAAGCGTTACTTAACTGCCTTTATACTCATTTCAGTCATTTTAATTTGACTGCATTTATGTATATATTAGTATGAAATATACACAAATGCATTAATGTTCCTAACCTTAATTAATGCAATTAAAGTTAGGAACTAAAAGAAATAAAGTCAAAAATATTAACGTGTATACATCATTTCGTTTACTATTTTTTTTTCTATCTACATAAACTCTCACATATTAAATTCTTTGGCTAATACTTAACAATACAATGTTGGTGGTCATTGCGAATGTACTTTGAGGTATATTTGACACTAGTAAAAAAATACAATCAATGGGCGTCAGCCACGCGTTAAAAACTAAATTAGGACAAGGTGATATAAGTTCTTACACTGTTATTATTGAGGTAGAGACACGCGATACAATTTAAAATACAAGAGATAACAGCTATGAACAATTTAATATTTTGCATATTTATAAACATTTTGTAAACTTATGCATAAGCAAGAATAATTTTTTGTAGGTAGGTATATGATATTTAACTAATTTTTATTGTCATAAACTTAATATGAATGATTCTCATTATATAAAATGTAGATTATATATTTATAAAATGTATATATAGGTAAGTTTAATTTAAAATAGAGTTCATTTTATTTATTTGTAGATATAAGAATGACAATAAATTTAATTTTTTCCCTCCACGATACTTACCGCATAATACAAACATCCAAACTTCCATGGTGCGCAAGGGAACCGTTATATTTACATGAAAATTTAAAGTATAATCACGAATATTTATACAATGTTTACATAAAAAGCCGGCACATTTGGACTCGCTTGGATTGCGCACACGACTGTACCCGCGCGTGCGTACCGCTCGGCGTAACAAATAAGACTTTGAGTATCTGCTCTTTAACAGTTGCGGCTACGGTCAGTCCCCTGCATGCACACTTCCGAACGTACGCGATCACTTTAGCTTAACCGCTACGTACAAAGAAAATACTTTTCAAGTACATGCTGCGTTCCCACCGAATAAATTAGCGAATGTACAATACCTTTCACACAACACCGACGCTTCGCTATGAATCTGTATTGTTTATTCGAACATACGAGTAAGTAACTATGCTACAAAAAGCTGAATCGAAAAACAATCAGATATAACTGACGTATGTTTATGTAATTATTTTTGCATACCATGTGGAACTAAGCGTCTGTTAGTATTTTATATATTACTTGATAAATATCTGAAAAATTGTTTGTGCAAAAATTTTACATCGGAATAACAATGGTCATGATATTCTATTGCTCAGTAGATGTTGAACGCGAATATAGGACGCGTACAGGGCCGGATTTGGAAGCCTGGAAGCCCTGGGGCAATAAAGGATTGGAGGCCCCTAATTAATAATTATTTTCCAAATAAACGAAATATTTTTTTTCTGTCAAGTCTTTCAAAAATTAAAATAAAATTATTTTAACAAATAATGTAGTAATTTGTTACAGTCAAATACATTTCATTAAAAACTAAATGACCGCGTTAACGAATGGAACTTTGCGAGCTTTTTTCGACATTTTTGCCCTGAAATGCTCTATCAAAAATTGATAGGAAATGGAGACTTGCAATCAGGGCTTTCTGATATATCGATAACAATATTATTATGTTTGTGCAAGTATTGTTAGCAAAAATGCAAAAAAAATGTTTGGGAGGAAAAACGTAGAAGTTGCTGACCCGCCAAAATTGGGATATTTTTTATCTTTATTGTGGGGGCCCCTCTCCTGTGGAGGCCCCGGGGCAATAGCCCCGCCTGCCTTCCTCTAAATCCGGCTTTGGCCGCACAGGATGCTAATTATAACTAAGTTACTATTATTAAGACTTATATCAAGTATCGATTCATTGTCAGCCTGCGTGTAAAACGACAATGATAAATATTGAAGATACACTTCGGTTTATAGGGATAGATAAATGGCACTAGATGCTCACATTTACCTACCCATGTGGGACCCAACGTAAAGATATAATTATACTAATTATCAAACACAAAGCTTTACGAAAGTAGGTACGTGTGTCATTTCCGTAAGGTTTTGGGCCCCCTTTTGTATTTTGGATTGTGGTATTACATAAGTGGAAAACCTCTTACAACCTGAGCACGACAATGCAGAAATGGCTTCATATCGGCAGACAGAAGCATGGTCATTAGTGGTAAGTATTTCCGTAGTTACAGCCATAGACATACCATTATGCCGTCTTAAATGGTTTTCCATTCTTCTAGTTCTAAAAGCTGTTAGAATGGACCTGAAAACCATGTCCAATATTATCTTGTTCGCTTGAAGATAATCATAGCACATGAATAATTCTGAAATATGTAGTTTATTGAAGTTTATAACATTGTGCTTACATTTATAATATTCTTATTGTAAATTTCAATTTATCTACTTTGGTTGTAAGTTAAATTGAATTAATTGAAAAAAAAGACAATCATTTAAGTACGTAACAATTTTTTTTTGTCATGAACAGTGGTTGGAATTGCCTTCCACACGGGTGTCCTACTCGTGTGGAACGCTAAATTGTACAGTTACTACCATATCTTCTTAGCGCAAATGATACGAAACGTTAATATTTCAATAATAATTTAAAATTAGGCTATGACATCATCATCCTATAATTACATATAAATTGTTCAAAAATTATAATATTCGTGTTGTACACGAATATTATAGTATATACATATATATATAACGAGATGTACACGAATATTATAGTATATACATATATATATAACGAGATTTCTGAAATCAAAAATTATAATAGGTTTTGATAAACAGTTATAAAATTTTCAAAGAACATCAACGATCCTCTAGAATGTTTTAAGGCTAATACTGTAACTTTAAAATTATGACCCGAACTTTAAACAATCTCTAAAACTCGGAAATTTCTCTGAAATATACAAAGTGTTTGTCAATTCACACACCTCGATACGTCGTTCAAAACTTCACGGAATTTATTTCTATTGGTGATTGTGCATGTTTATTGGTAATATTGTGGTGGTCACATCGACTATTGCTGAGAACCATTCTAACTTATCCATCGTGACTAAATCAGGAGACGATCAGAAATCTCTAAAATCTGCGTGTGTGTGCGGAGAAATTGATAAATATAGAAGACGCACGTTACGTCTGTAAGGTTGAGGATATTTGATGTTCTGTTTAACCCGTAAAGGATCTGTAGTTACAATATAGCTATAACAAAAGACATAGCTTACTGAAAAACGAAAGGAAAGGCATAAGTAAGGAATAGACAACATAATTATTCGTTTTATATATTCATACAAAGAAGCAACAATAAAAGTACATTGTGTCATAATCAAAACGAAATTTTTATTCACTAACATTATTTATAACACATTGTAAAGAGTATTTTCACTTTACATATATAACACGTATAAGATTAAAGGACTATTTATAAGCATGTCCTATTAATAATAATAAAAAGAAAACTGAAATTTCAGCATTTGAGGAATCGGAAAGCTTCAGTATTACAATAACTGACTATTAATAATTAATTGACAATTTGTGATTGAAAATTTTTAAAAACTCAAAAAACATACATAATCAGAATGCACAAAGAGCCCTGTTATGTTATAATTATTAAAAATTTGACGTCGGTTTTTCTACTCTTATTAAAATTCTTAATTTAAACCTTGATATAATTATCATAGCAGTAAAATAACTTGGTTGGTAACTGAATGTGTACTTTAAAAAAAAATACTTTGAAAACAATCCACTTAAATATCGACTGCAGTGGCTTATCAAGGATTTCGATTTAGTTTAACGATAAAATTATATTCTTAATGACAACAAATGTAATTGACCGTATACAGGACAGGTTTTGGAGTTAGAAATAGGACTAAATAAGATAAAGGGCTTATATGTACATCTATGAAACTCAACAGAATGTATTGCATTTTTTTTATAATATCCCACGTTTATGTCCATGTCCTAAATATAAAACAAAACGTATTTTTAATTTACAACGAAGACACCCAATCATATTCATTGCATTCACTAGGTTAATATTTGTTTAAGTCAAGGAAAACAGACAAAAGGTTTATCTACACACAGATAAAAACGATACAGTGTGGCTGATAACGGAGTTTTCAACGAGAACAAAACACTATTGTCATATTGTTTACAGTGGCATGTTTTATAGCAGTACCCACAATATATACAATAATAAAATAGAAAACACACTGTAAAGGCTAACCGATATTTATACATACTTATAAACTCATTCACAACTGAAAATTTTGTGTGAGCGAGATAAATATGTTTTAAAATTAGTCTAACTTGAATATCATATTTTTAAGTTAAAGACATCTTCCAAATAAAACTTATTGTTTAAACTATTATACATCAGTACGAAGACTTCATTATGGGTCGAATCTACATACGAGTACTACATATTTATAGAGATTTGTAGAAACGAAAATACATTAAAAGAGATGCATTAATATTATACACCATAGTATTAGACGGGAAAATGTCAAATCTTGAGTACTGCATAATGTTAAACATGACAATATGTATAATTTTCTTGAAACATTAGATGTATCAGTTAAACTTACCTTTACGGAGGCATATTACAATCTGTCAGCTTAAACAAGCACGTGACTATACAATATGCCAGTTAGAAGTTAAAGATTAACTTACTAACTGTACAATGTATGTGCGAAAAAAGATATATTATTAGATATCTTTTTACAAAGAACATCGAATTGATTATTAGCAAAATTATGACAATATTTAACGTGGAAAAAGACTATATTTAACCATTGAAAGTACTACCTATGTATAGCACGCAGGTGTCATGTTGTCGCGCACGGGTTGTTCGGTTGACATTACTATTATTTACGATCAATACATTCACAAGCGACACAAGTAAAGATAAAAATAGGTTGACCTAGGCTATTGTCAATGCCAGTTATCCATAGAAAGAGTAATTGTCCATATAATGTGAATTTATTTTAGTCAGGTTTTATACATTTTTATAATGTACAAAGTTATAAACATTTTTTTAATTTATACTTTGTATATTATTAGCCTTAAGCATGGGTCTCAACATTAAAATTTACATAGAAATAAGGCCTATTTATTTTTTCTTTTTATATACATACAGGTGCACACCTGGATTAGGCTCCAGGATCCCCGAATTTAGACACATAAATATATTATGCCTTCTTACATTTTTTTGCTTTTCTCAGGGACCTATAATTTACAAAAACGTACAGATATGTTACAGACAATTTTTTATATAAAAAAAACAGATATTATATGGAAAATTACTACATATACATTTTGTAATCTCCTTTCGTCTGCTATAATACTGGACATCAACGTCCATAACTAAGTACAGTTTTTCATGCCGTATTAAAAAGGTAGAATTTACCCCCGTCCTGGTGGTCTGATGACCTGAAGAAAATAGATATTAAGAGGCAATACCTGACACACTGGCGTTCATTAAGAAAGGCATATGTCCAGAAATGGACCTCAAAAGTTCAAGCATAAATCTCGTACAGTATTTAAAAATGGTAAAAATACCTATGGACTTAAAAACGTAACTGGTGAATCCTGGGAGTGTACTATACTCCCCTGCCTACCTCTTACAGGCGTGATCTTACGATTACGTCACGTTATAAAATATGTAAATATTTTTTTATAGCTGTACTAAAATTATAATGAAATTGTTTAATATTGTTCACATTTACTTGAACACATTTTAAAAACGAATAATCTTAACTACTAATTTTAATAAACATTACGGATATTACTTACTAAATATTAATATAGGGTACATAACTAAAAGCAATGTAAGCCCCCTTTTTTGAGAAAACGACAATATCTTAGCATTGGCATATGTAGGTATAAAAGCAATATACATATTTCCGATAACTCTTACATTGTAATGAAAGGTGGGCGAGATAAACTCCAATATTGTCATTTAGTTAAAAGTGTATTTTCATGGGCTTTACGAGCACGTCTCACTATTCTTAATCAATAAGGCGTTTTTATCATTTGACTTATGAACGTAGCACCTCAATCATGTCACATTTCTTATATTGATATTACAGAACACAGATAGAAGCACCATATTACACAATTATAAGACGTCTTTGTATAGACCCTTACAAAAATATTTCTTCGCATATATGAGACGTTACGTTACGTTACGTCATATAGGGCGGTTACAAAAAATATTACGTTATACAGGCTGTTTCAAAAAATATTTCATCGCAATTACACGGCGTCTTTATTGGATGTTACAATACAAAACTATTTCATCGTGGTTATAAGACATCTTTATACAGGTGTTACAAAACGACAGTTGCTATATCTTTAGACAGGGTGTTACAAGAAGATCTCGTCAACGAGTTTCTTGTCGATGAGGCGGTGGGGCTTGGGGCGCGTCTGCTTCTTGCGGCGGCGGTAGAGGCGCGCGTTGAGCGGGTACAGCGCCGGCGACAGCGCGCAGCGCACGTTGAACCACCAGTCGCAAGACGCCACGCCCTGCGAGAACACCGTCCCGTTGGGGCACAGGAACGACGCCTGCCGCCCGTCTATGTCACAGTAGTGCCACGCTGGAAGTTACCACATAGTTATATTAACTCTAATGTTGCTATAGTGCCACGTTCAAAGTTAACAAATAGTTGTATTGATTATGGTACAGATACTTGATGCCCTCTACCTCTCCTGTAAGGGACCTGACGTGAGAATCTAATTATATATGAATTTTAAAGTAGCAGTATTGCCGTATCGAAAGTTACACAACGTTTATGTCAATCTTAAATGTCACGCACGAAATACGTCCACTTCAAACATCACATTTTAAATGCGGTACTTATCTAGAACTCATATAAAAATCTATTTTAACATACACGTCATAACATTTTAAAGGCCGGTATTTGTTGCGAGCAGCAATAAAAATCTGTTTTAAATGACGGACGCAAATGATAAAAAATTATAATAACAAATTAACCTTTGTTTCTCGCAAATTTACTCGAAATAAACAGGATCTCACGCTGCTGACCTATTGCTCGCGTTGAACGGCTTCCGGGTCAGTTTTTAATATAATTAATTGACCTCTATTCAGTGTGCCACTAGACAACACCATAATCATCTTTACTATATAAACTATTCAACACCCGTCTTAAATTGTTCAAATTATTTTTATTGACCACATAGGTCTCAGACTGTCTGATAGCAGGAACGAGAATTCACCTAAACCTACTTGCGTGTATAAAGATAATGATGAATGCAGAATCATTTCAAGTAGGCATGAATAGAAATATTTGGCACTCAATACACTGTGCCCACACCCTAAGGGATCTGGCATGATGGCAAATAATATTTTTTACAAGGTTTAATATAATTATATTTTATTTTATGTTATAGTCGATGTAGGAAAATAAATATATCTTCTAGCGAACGGAATAGCGACCATCATTTTATCCAAAGGCCAATATAATGTTACTAAAGTGGTAACGAACAATCATATTGTGTTAAACAATACATCACGAAAAATAGCATCGATTTTAATGAATGATTCAGTTTCTTTTGTTCTATTTTTTACCATAATATATATTTAGTTTCGATGGATCAATCGGCAAAGAACAACAAAAAACTTAACAAATTATGTTCTTTAACATCTATATAAAAACGGCAAACGATACTATTTCCTCAATCATGTTACATATTGTTATGATTGATATTACTTCTAAAATGTAATCATCTTTACACGATTTTTCTAAAAATTAAGATCCCCTGCCTACACTAATTTGTATTAATTCGTTTTTATTATATTACTGTAAGCGTATTCGTATACTTAAGTAGAGTATTTCAAACAGAAATTGATATAAAACTAGTAATGATGTACATATGTACCTAATAACATACATACATTTATTATGCATTGACTTACATATTATGGGCAAATTATAAATAATCGGTACCCTGTAAAGACTATTCATGGTTTTATATTTGTACAAAACCCATTTTTATTATTTTCTTAATGTTTAAGCCTATTTTATTTTAAGGGTGGACGGTGGTTCCGACTGAGACGAGAATGCCGCTATCTTCATCAAATAGGTCACACACTTATTGATGAGCTAGTCAAAAGTCTTTGAAACTGCTGTGCGTGTATTTAGAGTGGTGACGTCAGACGTGAGAATATTTACAGAGAGAGATATTTGATAGTTGATGCTCTCTGATCTCTGCCTACCTCGTAACGGGTCTGTCGTGATAACAATAATTATTTTAAAGAGGTACCTTGACAACGCGTCTCCATATCGGCGAAGAAGCCAGGATATGGTTGCTCATCGCAGTAGAAATTCGTGTATGGTACCGCGCCAAGAACCGGATAGTCAATGCCTGGCTTGCCTGGAACATAGCAAATAAATGTATATAATATTATACATAATACATAAGGATATCGTATATTTTATAATTGGTTTGAAATATAAAACACATTCCACTGTTGGAAAAAATCTTCTCTAAGCGGTGTTTTTACCAATAATTATTCCCACGCTTGGCATGTGGGTTTGGAATAGCATAGTACTTAGTGGAGCTTTCGTGGCCTGCGTTATACCGCACTGAGCAGTTAAAAACGTTATTTAATAATATTTTCAATGACGTATATTTCCGTTCATTTTGTTCGAGATCAATATATATCTTAATTCCTTTTATAACATGTCATATACATATGTATGTATACATAAATGTCAAAGTACTTCAATAACGCGTTGATGTCTTTTATATTAGTCATCAGCATAGAAAAATTATTTTTACAAGGAAATAGATAAATATTGTAATAATGTACATATTAGTAATAAAACTTAATGTTTTAATACATAATTACAATATTTTGACAATTTATTTTATAAACTTCCATGAATAAATAATTTTATTGCTTAATTAGTGTTGTTACGTATTAACATGTTTGTGATTTATTTAACGATATAGTTTCTCTTTCTATAAATAATTAATCAATAATTGAGGATGTATAAACATACATTTGTACATTTTTAACTCAACTGCTACCGTAATATTATAATCAGACATGCACTTAATTTGTTCACGCGACTTTTAATAAGTATAATACCATTTATAATGTACTTACTGTACAAGATCACCACTAGCCAATACGCATTTGGCCAGCGTGGTGTTACCGTTATTCATTCTCACAGGAAACCGGTATCCAACAGCGAAACGTTGAAACTGTTAGTGATTGTGGTAACTACTCTACAAATAGTTACCAAATACATACATCGCTGTTCAATTTATCTATTAATATAAATATCTAATTCTTTCGATTCTTGGAAGGACCTCGTACAGGTCCGAAACTAGTCGGGCCATCCCGAAAAAACGCACGTGAGTTAAGCCGGTACATATATGTATAATCATGTGCATAATTACTCGCGAAATATTTAATAGCAAAATAATTCTTTCCATCAAATGTCCGAATTAACCTTCATAATTATCTAAATATATTATAATATACAATAGTGTTAGTAACGGTTTTTGCATTGTATTTATTGGTTCCCAGATAATTATACGGAAAATCAATTTATTTTCGATTAAATGTCACTTAGTTTAGAAAAATATCACGAAGTATGCTACACAACTCGAAGTTCCCCATAACTTTCTCAGAGGCTTCTAAGGTTTGCCAACTCGGCATACGACCACTGTTGCAGAAGATGATCTTAACCCTTTTCACTCTCTGACCAATTTCCAACCGTGTAATAATAATAAAAGGATTTTTTTTATTTGATGGTAATGATAATCAATCTATTTCAACGAAATATTACGAATACTTTATCATTTTGAATGTGGTAACACAGATTGATACTACTAAAAAATTAACCCTGTTATGTCTGAGAGCACGACTGGTTGTCTTATTTCAAAAGACATTTTATTATTCGTACTTATTGAAGCTTATAAAGCCGTTGTAAAGAATAGCTAACCTAATGGCGCATTTCCGCAGTGCGGGGCATTCAGACGGTCATGAATCGTGCTGTCGAAGATGATTGTGCACGCACGGACACGAGCGACTCGCGCATAATGAATCTCGGTAGTTATCTCTGTAGATAACGAAAGTTAGCCCGCTCTAACCACTTTCACCGGTCAAACCATAAACTAACCTCGCGCGACCTATACAAACAGGTAAAGCTCTCGGAGCGCGGTCACTATACAGGTCTACCTGTAGCGGAGGTATACACTTATTTATGTTAAATTTAGAGAAATTTAGTGATTTCTGAAATCTATACACATTTTATTATGGATGTCAACTCTGTAAGGATTGACGTATTTGGGTACTCGGTGCAGAGCGCTCACTTTATAAAGTTCCTGACGAAATGATATCATACTAAAAGAAGCAATATTTAATATTAATATACTATTTTAAACACAGAATATATGTAAGTATACGTTTTACTTAGAAATATCGCACCCACACTATTACTAAGTAAATGAAACTAACGTAACACAAAGTAAAGATAACTAATACGTGTAGTGATACCTATACATAATTAAAACATATGTACATGGCTACTAGTCAATAAGTTATACTCCTAAGTTGAACCGGTGGACAGCCTTCAGAAGGGTTACTCACTATGCTCAATACCGCTTAGTATCGTATATATCCACTTTTTATATAAAACGTGTAATTAAACTATGACTATTAGTCATTTAAGTGTATGTTAATGTGTAGTAGATGAAACGAGTCTAAAAAGTTACAAGATATATCTCTTCCATCGTTATCAGACTGCCTCAGTCCACTGATAGTTTTTGCTCATAATATAAACTTAGATATTTTAAAAGGATAGAATCATAGGATGAAATCAGTTACGATGGATGAAATAATTAAAGAGGATGTCATATTTATTAATGTAGTCGACTCTATACACCCAGCGGATTCCGGATATCGAATAGTCGAATGAATTATATAAAAATGTAATTTTACTGTTTTAGTACATTGTACTTTAAGAGTTCTTTTTTATTGTTACATCGTCTTGCTAGTTCCGTTATGAATAGGCAGAAAGCGCCGAGAGCCAAATATCTTATTCTTAAAAATATTTATATTTTTTTTATACGCTTGAATTTACTATTGATGTGTTCATCTACCTCAGTCATAAGAGCACTTGAAAAAACAAAATTTTAATGACCCGTGTTGCAGAAAGCTGACATATTTTCATCGGACACTCAAAATCGATTTACTGCCGTGTGATTTTCGTAATAGTTTTATTCGCTGTGGCATTTCGAGCGATATGACCAATAAACTGATTCCCATCTGTCGTAATGATCCTGATGCAATACGATCGAACTGTGGACATGCACATACATACTCTATATGTATATGCAAGCGGAATACCTGCATATAGTAATATGAACATATTTTGATATCTTCATAGCTACTTTCAAATGCTTTAATATTACTGTTTATATATTCTGAAGTGACCGAAACCGGCGTGCATGTATGACGAGAGTGATGAAAGTAGAAGCACGTTATGTACATATGCAAGGATAGAGATATGCGGTGTGATCTTCCTATCTCGTACCGGACCTGGTGTAACAATATCTTACATATATTTTCGATTTATTAAAAACAAATATATTGCAAGCTCTTCAAACGTGTGTAACATTATTCTGTCGATCATTTGCCAGTGAATTACACGGCTGGATGCGTGCGGACCGTTCTAAAGTAGACCAAGACACGACTATGTGCGTTTTGGTTAAAATCAACATGTATAATTGTGTACCTTACGTTAGCGATTGGGCAAAACACTGCGAATAAACGGTGTGGTTCTAACTTTAGTTTCAAAAGAATGTACTGTCTCGTTTTCCGCAATAAGTTATATATACCATAGTATAAGGACAGTTTTTCCATAGTTTATAGTAAGTTTTATCATAATGTAACAAAGGACGATTTGGAACAAAGTACTTGTACATACAGGTAATTAAAAAAATTATAATTAATTATAGGTACATGTGTGAGGACGAAATAAAACAAAAACTATTCAGAACACTTTGCTATCTAATTTGGCCATCTTCTTAAATAAAATAATGGAACAAAAACAATGTTGAGGCAAATTAAAATGACATTGTTGCTTGACCTCAATGGATGGTGAGACAAATATACAGAAAAAATATCTAACTAATGTTATTACCTCAGTTACGGTTTGAGCAATACAGTCTAAATGTAGTGAAGGAAATGTAGAGAATATTACTAGAAATAACGTTAAATAAATATCTAAGTGAAGTACATTTGTCTAACTCTACATAATAATAATAATCGAACCATTTGTCATTCCACTGTTGGAATATGGGTCTCCTCTCATGTTGAGAGGGTTAAGGCCATAGTCTGCCACGCTGGC
>DWFV01000162.1:0-17260 GCA_018246775.1 Parelbella machaon machaon
TATGTATATATATATATATATATAAATGTGAACGTTTTGCTTTTTAATTTAATATTACTAAAAATAATTATTTAGTATATGATATTATATAACAACTCAGATACTTTAACCTTTTAGTTTAGGACAATTGTTCAATGTGTTATCTTAATACATTTTTATAGAAAGAACATACTCAATATGTCATTCCTGAACGAAGCGAAACATAAGCAGTCGCGTTAAGCGTTCAAACAACGTAACTGTAGAAAAATATTTGAACAATCGGAAACTGTAGGATGTCTTGTACAGAAAGTGTTTTGGATACGAAATTGAAATTATTTACACATTATTGGCATCTGTTAGTTCATTTTGGACCATTTAATGTCTATTATTTGTACAGAGCGATATTTTATAATTTTGATGTGCTCTTTCTCACATATGTGTGTGACAAAAAGTTTTATTATTACACATATTTGTGTGGTATAATAATAGCTAGCTTAGCATTTGAAACAATTTGACTGTAAACTCATTAAATTTTCAACTTGAACGCTGTTAAGGTTTTTACGTCAAAGATCATACCTCTACAAATCTCTAATCTGTGCTACGGTCTGAGCACAGACTATTAATGTGTGTTTGACATTGACAGTATGAACGTAATAATACACAAAAAATATTGTATTAATTTAAATTTATTTGTAACAGATAATAAATAATAATTCAAGTTTTTCGTTTTTTTTATACACTCTATGTTAAATTTCGCAATCCTCCGAACGCACGATGACTAATATATAGATATACTACTGCTAAATGTTAAGTCTAGTATGTAAATAGTTATTTATCCAACTAGTTAAAATCTCCGCGAAAGCTCAAAATTTATGGCTATGCCTATTTTAATGTTAATATAACACATTTATATGTGTGTGTGTTCCATTAATTAATTTATTTATTCTTTATTGCTAAACTTAAATCTAGGTTATTAGGTAGGGACCGACTTAATGCCTAGTGCCTATAATTATAAAGGTTCAGTTTACAATGAGTTTGAAACTTAATAATATATATTGCTCGTTTGTTTGTTTTATGAAGGTTGACATAGGGCCCGGTTCGCTTAAAGTTTCTTGTCCCATAGTACTTTGTGAAATTTACGCATATTGTTAGCTAAGTAACAGTGTTGTCGATTATTAAGATTTCATTTTTATTTAAACCCTATGAGATATTATAAATTACGATAATATGCTTTTACTGCATCGTTAATCGAGTGGTTGCAAGCGTAATTGCTAACCGAGAGGTACTTACTCGGTACATACCCCAGGTCACGTCTATTTAGACTTAGATTTTCTATAAGGAATTTCTAGTAGTGAGTCGGAGGTTGGACCCGTGCCCGGTGCATGGCAATAGGCTCACAGTCTAATGTATGGTGAAATTTGGGGGTATCCTACACTTCTTCTTATCCCCTTCGAAGAATACAGGCATAATGTTATAATACGTTTCAATTTTATGACAAAATTGACGTCTAACATAACGAACCATGTCTGATGTTTAATGACATATTTCTGCGGTTAGGTGGAATTTGTACCTCTTTGTATAAGCACGGAAAATCCTTACACTCTTTTTATTTCGTGTTCACTTCTAGTGTCATTGCAGTATTGTTGTTCACAGATTTTTTGCAGTGTTTGTCCTTTGTAATCGTAGGTGAAAATTTCATTTCATGGGTGTCAAGTTTCATTTCATTTTCATGTTTTGTTAAAACCTTAGGATGACCTATTTACTTTAAAACGAGGAAATCGTCATAAAAAACTCTTCTCTGAGAAGTTAATTCTCAATAACAAAGGGCCTCACTCTGCCCGTCGTTATTTTTATTCCGCATCTGGCGCCAAACAAAAAAAAATGGCGGCTTAGTTTTTTACACTGTCAATGCCAATATAAGCTTTATGGTGAACGAAAACTAAATGCCTTTGAATCGGTAAATAATGGTATTAAATTCGAAAGCAATTTTCAATACTCGCCTGAATTTAATTTACATTACGGGATTTTAATAGTTCATTGCAAATAAAGTACCATTAATTTCACAAATGGACCGTGTACAATGCAAAGTTGTTGACAACGTTCTAGAGAATGACTGTTGGAATAATAGTTGGTATAATGCTTTATTCCAATGGGTGTAAAAGTACGCCGCAATGTATAAAAAGCATATTATGAAGGTACTTATGTCGGGAACAACATGTTTATCTTAACATTTGTTATTTTTCGCTGAAAAAGCGTAGCCTTCTCTATACATGAAAGGAATCAGCTGTACTATGGACGTTTAAACGTGAAAATTAATTTACGATATCGCTGACGGTCAGAAGCTGCTCGTTTGCATTTTACCATTGATTTATGTAAACCGATCGTAAATTTAACACGAAACGTATGGTTACGGCTCAGTTATATTATTGTACGGTTAAAATGTACCAGCGCGTAATATAACTATAATTATAACGCGTATGTAACTCTTGGAAGTACGGAATAGTGCGGCAAGAATGTAGTGCTTACGGAATTTATTTTAAGAAATGAGTACTTTGAAATAAACAACATGGCACTGGATATATAAAAAAAATATTTATATAAAGCTGACAGGTTTATTGCAGTGTTCTATGAATGTATATTTAAATTAATATAACATGTATATTATCGTAGGAAAATCAGTATGTACATCGTACAGTTTCACATAATAGTCTTTGAAGCGTGTAAAGTATATCTATCAACTCTTGGCAACCGTGGAAATCCTTGACTTCAGTTTGGTAATCCTTTGGGTTACGACAATAACTTTAGTAGCAATATCGCATAGAGAAAAATAAGTGTGGGAATACGACTTTTAAAAGACATAGACAATGGAGAAATGTAGTCGTAAGCGTATACGCAAATAACTATTGATTTAATAATGGAATAACCAATAATATTCAAGCCAAGAGTTTGCTCCACTTGACTTGAAATCAGGAACTCGCCAATTTCCGAACTACCCCTGATTTACAATGCAGACCTCCACCTGTTACCTGATTTGAGAGTTTAGAACATTTCGATTGTTGGAATCAATTTATGAATATTTAAGGAGTTCTGACTAAGCTTCCCGTTCATTTTCAATTGAAAATCTGTTTCGGTGTAACTAATGTGTGGGACTGATTCATATTCGATTAATACTGCTTAAGCTGCTATGGTTGGTCAAGTCAACTACAATTAATTTTAAAATTAAAAATAATAATAATCCATCCATGTTAGGGAAATTCTAAGATGCGCAGGTTTTCATACTGTTGTTCTAGAAAATGATATTTTGTCTTAAAACCGTACACTTTGCGTAGAAAGACGTGCGTGCCAAGTTGCTCGCGCTGAAACCTAATCTTAGAAGCTGGCACAGCTTTTATGTGAAGAAATATATCATGTATTCTGTAGAATAAACGTTTTTTGAAAAATTGAATTTTGATAGAAAATTTAAAATATTGTGATCCTGCCATTTTGCAAGGATAGGTCTGCTTATCAACGTGAAAGCCAAGTCAAAAGCTTGTTTGCCAATTCGACACAAATTTAATATTCTCAATTGTAACCGCAGTGTCGGTGGATTGAAATGAATATTTGAAGGGGTTTTGCAAATTACTGTACACCTTTTTATTCTCCAAAAGGACCTTGTATGTTATTTGATTCAAGTACCGAAAAATATTTACCTTGTAGAGTTCGCGAATGTATTCGTTTTAATTAAGCTATATACAATATTGAAAAATAAAATTTACTTTCCGATCTTTAAAATCAGTTACGGTCTTTATTAGGATATTATAAGGTTTACGGTTTTTTTTTCTAAGATCTATTTTCGTTTGTTGAAAAGTTATTCCACTAAGATAGAAGTATGCCGTTTATATTCTTGTTTCAATTGTTTTCTTGTTTCTTGTTTGTAATCAAACGTAATGGACTAATAAAACGTATCTATAAATTAAACATGTGTTACTAGACCAACAAGTATAAATCGTACTTTAAAGATAATATCGGGAAACTATTCGGGCCATCCGTACATATATAATCACATGTATAAACACTCACGACACATTTAATAGTAAAAAAGATAACATCGCTTAAAACTATATAACCCAAGAAGAACACAACGTATACACTACAGCTACTTGAAAATGGTACCGGATTCGAACGCGCCTTAAAGCTTTCCAACGCCGCAAAATCCATTAAACTTAGACAATGGTCGAGGGAGACGCGAGCACAAGTTTAGTTAATGCGTTGTTCAGTTTAGTTACTGGCAAGGTATAAACAAATCTTGTTATATTGTTCAATATACTTTGCAAGGGTAGAGGCTTAGGGATAGATATCGTTTTCACTATTCGCGTAGCACCCTTAAATATTTGTTCAATCAATAGATTGATATTATCGCGTCCAGTCCTTCGAGAACTATCGAATTCGGTAACAGATGCAGAGAATTGGGTTTATAAATCAATAACAAATGGCTGCGACGAGATTTTCGGGAAGTAACGTTAGTTTATCATTCGTGGGCAGACACCACGTTTTATATTAAATCAGTTATAATGATGCACAATATTTTTTTTTTTTTTACGTGTGAGGCAATGTAAAGTTACGTAATTAAAAATCCGTTATTCATCAAGAAATTATCATCAACTCTTTTATCATTCCACTATTGGACATGGTTCTCGTCTTAAAATGGGTAGGGCAGGGTAGGAATGTCCTTGACATAGTCCGCTATACTGACCAAGTGCAGGTTTGCAGACTTTATAAGCCTTAGAGTTCAAAATCGAGAACTCCAACTTTGTGCAGGTTTCCTTCACCGTTGCAGCACTTATATTTAATTATAAAACATTTAGTGAAGAGTTGCGGGCCAGGACTATAACCCAAGATCTTCAGAATGGTAGGTTCTAAGCAACTACGCTATCACTGCTTCATGAAAATATTAATTTTGTTCTTGTCTATCAGCGAATTCGTCAAACTCATTGCTTTTTATAGTACTTATATATTGAAGATATGTTTACCTTGGCAGGATCTTGGTGGTTGCTGGTTACGTACACAGAAGCTCGACGGCCGAGGAGCGTGCGGCTCACTATGGAGCTGCTGCGCCTCCCTGACATCCGGTCTTGCGGTACCGGCAGCATCGTGGAAGTCCACAAACACTGCAGTCCACTTACACTTCGTTAATTATTAAACCGTGTTTCACAAACAGAACAATTTACACCATTTTATTACGATTAACACTGATCACAGTAAATGTCGTTCTTTGTTCCTTTTTACCACACGATTGTTCACTTTAGATTCTTTTATTTATTTAATTTGTGTGCTTACGTTTTATTAAAATCAATTAAATCTATCTTTATCTAATCGTCGTTATATTTAGATTATATTTATTTAACGCAATACGTTTTCTTATAATAACTCTTCTAAATCTTGTCTTTTATTATCTTTTCGGACGTTAGTTGATGTAATGCGAAAGCACTTTATAACTTGTTCCTAATTTAATTACACTTACTGTGTTCCTACAGGCACGTTAATTTTTAATTTGCTGTTCTAAAGTAAGCACCTAGAGGATAAGTTAACTAGACTTTCAGAGTAAGTTTGTTGTGTGAGTTTCCAGGTACAGGGTGCTCTTTGTTGTAGTTCCGGAATGTTTCATCTGAAACAAAGAGAAAGAATTTTTTACGTGTTAAAAATAAAGAAAAGTGTCCAGATGTGATGAAGGTTGCTCGTCCGGAATGTCTTTTTACAATTTATATGTGCCGTTCTGAATTTGATATGGGTTTTTTCACACTTCGTATGTAATATTACAAGTATATTGATGGGAATATAAAAATATATATAATAGATGTATCAAAACCTATATTTATCAAGTAAGTCAGACCCTCACTGATGAGGGAGTTAAACCTGTAAAAGAGCAATGAATGATGAGGAAGCATGTCAGTTCCTTACGTGTAGAGATATTTAACACTCCGCGCTCTCTGCCTGCCCTGCTACAATTGTGGTGTGACGACATTATAATAGTCTTTTCGTCAGAGTTTCCTTTCATAGACGTATTTTACATATCCAACCTTATAATTTATTCCTATGTATGTATGTGTACATTTGTGTTTTCACTAATATCCTTGTATATATAGGCTTCGGTGGAAATTTGAATAGACTGAATCGTATATACGTGAATTCGTAAATTGTAGTAACTTGAATTATAAATGAAACCCACCTCACACAGAATAGTTTATAACTAAAGTATTATGTACTATTAAAAGACACTTATACTTAAAAAAAAACATTAGATTTAATATTTTATAAATACAGAATTTTTTCGATCGTGTTATAGGACTGCCGAGAATGAGAGGGTTAATACACATTTATGGAACTATACGAGTAATTAATCTTTTTAAAATCCTATATTGGACTTCATCACCAATATCAACCTTTTTATCGTTCCATTTTTGAACACAGGAGAGGAGACTGGTGACTAAGGATTCAGAAGCGTATACAATTTTTATATATATATGTGTGTGTATATGTATTTAATTATCACTGTGAAATATGCATGTATCACACGCTCTCTCCATCCACCTGGGGTGACTGGGAGAGAATGTCATTAAGCATTAATTACGTCCTTGTACCCTTTAGATTTATTGTTACATAATAAATATAAATAAAATTTCAAGTACAGAAATTGCTCAGAAAGTTTGGACTTTACACTTATAAAAGGCTTTGTGTAGGAGGTAGCGCAGACAAAGTAATAAAGTACAAACGAGTAAAGTGAGTGAAAAAGAAAGTACTTACTGTTAATAAGTTGTTAAAGACGCCACGGCAAACATAAAGCTATGGTACATGTTGTCGTACATCTTGGAAATGACCCATAGATGTGTATTAAGATCTAACATGTCATGTATTTAAAAAATTGATATAACGGTACCTTAGTACATAAAAATATAGTTTTGACGGTGTTTCATCTTCAGTGATATCTTGGCCTTAAAATATTATTCCCACAAAACATACTTCAGCCGCTGCTGAACAAATCCTATTAAGTAATAAAACGGAGCTAACTCAGCAAAGCGCGCGTGATGCGAGTAGTATTATTCGTAGGATTTGCGAGTAGTTCAAATGGGCTTGAAAGCCTTCGCACCGTTGATTCGGTGTAAGAGCAAATGTAGGTACTCGGAAATGTACTCCCTTTATTGATTCCATTTCCTTTGCAGAAGGATTGAGTAGCGCCGACGGCAAATCAGTTTTAGTCTCGCGCTTGCTTTTCGTTGTAAGCTTACGTTTATATAGAAATCAACAATGTTTATATAGAAAAAAAAAACACATTTAACTACCGACTGGCCCGTTAACTATGCATCAAATGACTATGACTAAAAGTGTTGTGATTTCTGTAGTCATTAGTTATTTTGTGAGTAGAACTATTTTCGTCATACAATTATTTATTGTTGATGTAAATAATTATTTAATAGCTTATTTTATGCATCAGCTGTATATGTAAGCAGCCAGTAAACGAATAAAAACGATGACTCTTGAGTTACCCTCTGCAATCAGAGTTCATTTTATATCTCTGGGATGTACTGGGAGCCTATTTCGGTCCGACGATCGTTCTTGACCTTTTGATAATAATAATAACGCTACATTTTACTAACCAATATTTTACAATATTCAGCAGCACAGTGGCAACACTCCCACGTGGGAGAGCAGTACTTTATATTCACACATACATATAGTCACACACATTTCCCTTACAAGTAGCGATAGACTAAGGATTTAACCTGGCTACCGTTCTCACAAACCTCTTTTAACTCCTATATTAATAAAATGAATCGGTCATCTATAAGTCATTAGACATACGTACTTTAATTATTCATTTAATTAAATTAAATTGTGATAATTTTCTAATAAAATTGAAACAAAAGGACAAGTTAATGACTAATGAAATTTTTTACAAGTCAACCTCGGGTGGAAGATGAAACGCAGGAAGGTGTGACAGTAATAACAAATTGTATAATACATACATATTTCATTTCACACTGATGGCATAAGAAAATTGAAGTTAGGGCCATTCGCAACAATGCCAGGACTGGGTCAAAGCGTGGCTCGTTAGTCGCGTTCGGGTCTGGGGCAGCAGAATTAAACACGTTCAGCCACGTGACGCCCGCTTTACTTTCTCTTTGTTACAAACACTTTGTGAACGTAAACAGTTTTGTTCTACTGAACAAAAGGTCCATCCATCCATTACAGTTATAGTACATTTATTTTGTTTTACCATATTCGCTAATGTTCAGCTTTCTATGTCAGCAAGGATACCCTTGCGAACTAGGCAGCCGAATTGTTATTCGTTGAATACGAATATTGTGCCACTACTCACCTTAAAGTACGCTCACGTGGGTATAATACTTCTAAGTAAATCAAGTCACTGGTTAGTCACTGTAAAATTAACGCATCACTGTTGAAATAAGAGGTTAGGGTTAAACTAAGTCAGCCCCAATTTTGCCTAATTTTGTGCTGAGCATTTTCTTTAACTCTTTATAATTTATGGTTATATTAATTGCAGTGTTTAGAAAACACTGAGGGCGTTATACAGGTTGTTGCAGCCATAATATAAGAATTGTATATTTTTTACTAAGCTGACGAGATTCGATTACCTTTCTTCGGCTTTTTAATTTGACAACTTTCAGTACTTTTAGTTATTCAGAATCAATATATGTACAGTTTAGTTATTCAACATCATCATCATCATCTTTCAACCATCAGCATCATCATCAATCCTTTTATCGTTCTACTGTTAGATACAGGTGTCCTTTCAGGAGGACACGGGTCAAGGCTATCGTTTGCCGCGTTGGCTAAGTGCCTGTTGGCAGGCTGCACAAGGCTTTGAGAATATCAGAAACTACGTAAGTATGTCTGTTTAAAGCTATCAATATAGAGGCCGTAAGATATGCTTTTGAGCTATGTATTATAAAAGAGTAAAAATACTGGCATTCCGAAATTCAAAATATTCTTCCCATTTCTAGAAGTTTCATATAAAAATAGGGGATCGAAGCAAATTAAAATGCAATTTACTTTAAGTTATTTATTAATTATTTCAATTTTACTTATAAAACCAGCTGGAGTACCAGCACTTTAAATCGTGGCATCCAAACTAAGGAAATAGTGCTTGCTATGTTATGAAAGAACGTTTCAGGAATGAAAATAGTGGGTGAATGAAAATACTTCAGGCAACGTAGAGTTCTTTCGAAAGATGTAATATTAGAACGTAGAGCCCTAACGCAATTTATGTTATTGTTGTAAAAATTCTCTGTGTACCCAGAAGTCCAATTACAATTCGTATAGCAAAAGGAAACCGGAGCTTTAACGGTAGTTTAATAGAAGGTCGAACGCGAAAAATCTTATTTGTAGTTCGATATAAGATTACGGGTAAAATGGAATTGTGGCCGACAAGTATACGTCTCGGGAAGGAAGTGCTGACTAAATAAATAAGTTTATAAACGAAAAGAACTCCTTTGTTGTGGATGTAGAGACTGTATTAACGTTATACATTTATTATTGGTTATTGGTTGCAATCCATATGCATCTAATCGCTAGGAAACCAGCCTTTTTTTAAGTAACTAGACGTAATCCAAACCTAAGTAACTGACATTGTACATATGTAAATTTCAAAATATATACTATTAAGATAAATATACCCTCCGAGGTGGAAAAAGTAATCGTGATCATTGCACCAATATATCATAGATGAGATTCAACTTTACAATTCACAGTTCAGCAGTCAGTTTCAATATTAAGTCACGGGATGTCGGCCATCTTGGATATTTTCTTCGATCACGAGTTTTATTATTATTGGCTATCCATAATAAACGGCAGTGACTATTTAATGTCTCCCTCTAATGAGGGAATTACTCCTATTCTATTGTCACTAACAATCATTCATCTAAAAATTATAAATTTTTAGTGACAAATTTATCACTTGCGCACTAACGAGTTCTTGGTATGTACAAATTTTCATCAAGGTCCGTCGAGCTAATTTAGATTTATAGAAGGACATATGGGGAGACTGGCAAATATAAAACTGTAAAGATGAGGGTCAGTGAGTCAATAAACGAATAACTGTCACGGAGTTTGGCAAAAAAGTTAACTGTACAGAGATAACTTAAAAATGTTTATACATATGTATAATAGAATAGATTAACAAATAAATAATAGATGATATCTGTAGAAAATTAAGGACAGCTTAGAATGAAGGGGAAACTGGAAATCTTATGTAAAATTTATAACAACGTTAAGGAGGGAGTGGGGAGGTGGGGCGAATAGAGAGGGGAGGGGTGACATCCGTCAAATACACGTCTCCAGCAATGGGTGTCGATTGAGTGTGGACTTACAAGTTGCTAATAATAGTTAGTACATTTGGCGTTTACAGAACAGTCAAGATAAAGCGCGACTTAAAAACTATAAAGTCCTATTAAGTTATATAAGCAAACACGTATGTACTTGTCAACAAGTGTTTTTTTTTTGTATTGGATAAGCTAATAAACAAGCAAACCTAATTATATATAGAATGTTGTCTATTGACATTTGCAACACTAAAAGGGTCAACAGCGCTTTGCTAACCCAAAAGTTTTCGAAAACGGTTATAAAGTTATTAATAAGAAAAAACAAAGTTTCGAAAAATTATAAAAGCGAAGTAAGTAGTTCTGCTTTCTATTTTACAATCTAGTTTTAGCACCAATTACATCTACACAGTCGAATTATACCCAATCATAATTAACTTGGATCATTCAAATGCAAATCTTTCACTGCGCCCATAATTTTTCTCGTTAAAACTTAGTATAATTACAGACACGGCTACCCAGTTTAAGGCGGCTTAAACTGGTTTGAGCGGGTTTTTACTAGCGAGACGCGTTGGCGTCAAATCTTTGGCGAAATGAACACTTTTTACGCATTAATAAGTTAACGAATGCTTACATAGGTCTGAAGCGATAATAAGACGAGGTTATGAGAAAGCTCGTCCAACTCTAGATAGGCCAAAGCCTCAAATATACTTAGATGGATATCCATTTCTTAATAACATTCGACGACTGATTCCGATTTTTCAATTATTTTCCTTTAATGAAGCTGTTAAGATAAACTGGTATGATTTAATCGTGTTTATCGCTTATGAATATTGCAATAGTGAAAAACGTAAAAGGCTTGCCATCATAATAAGAATATGAAATCGTTCTTTGCGGCTTTAACATAAATACAATACGTAAACTTCAGCAAAAATAGAGGCGATTCGGACACGAATAGTTAAAAATAGGTCACAGCGACATAAATAGCCCTTTCTCATACAAACGGCACGTTTAATAACTCGTTCATTAATTTAACGACTAGTTGGAGCGTAAATCATTATGCTTGAGTGTTCTAAATTATTGCAGATTATGATATCGTAAATATTACGTAATAGAATAAGGTATTTCTTTGTATTCGACGGAAAAATGTTATTTATATTATTATACTATTAGTCTATGAAACCGTCAAGCGTATATGAAGAGAGAAGAACGTAGAAAAAACGCGACTGATCTGCAAATATAAAAATAATTAGTGTTTTGTGTTGGAGCCTTAAATAGACCATATAACAATTATTGACTGCCTCGTTGATCGAGTGGTTGAAAGCGCGACTGTCGAATGTCGACTGTTTAGAATTTCTAGTAGTGAGTTGGAGTCTGTATCTGTGCCCGGTGTATGACAATAGGCTCACCATTTATTCCGTGGGATGTAAACGTGACTGGTGAAACGTGGCAGTGTACTATACTCCACTGCCTATCCCTTCGGGGATTATAGGCGTGATGCTACGTTTATAATTCTTGAGATTCTTGATTTGTACTAAAATTTAACTAAACGATCTAACCCCGCGCCACAGGATATACCGAATGGTCGAAAATCAACGGTGCAGGGGCTTATGAGGCTATTCCAGAAGAAGTTGAGACACCTCATTATATCGATCAATTAATTATACAATCGCTTTTCAATTGATTCTAAGTTTTTATTGTGTGGCATAAATACATTATATTATTATAATCAGTATCCACAAAATATTCAACTTAGACTCCACACTGCTACAAATAAATTATACATGAAAATTTGAATATTCATACGCAGTCGTATCGCCGGCAACGATCTGTTGAAACAATATTTGGATCAGAAACGAAAAGGTACGAGAGGTAGGAACAAGGGATAATATTATGAAAAGATATGAAAAGAGAATATCCTGTAACGTCACTAAATACAGTACAGCTGCTACCCTTGGCCGTGTACTACGGAGGAACCTTTTTAATAAAAGCTGTCATATACACACGCCTCCAGCTAGGTGCCGTGACGATATAAGCAGTGGCTGGCAGCGGTTGGCTGCGAAGACCTGAAGTTCGATCTCAGTGGCGTGCCACTGTACAGACCTACATCTAACAGCAGCACCATGACGGGCTGATAATGATGATGACTATATAAGCGACAAAAAGGTACGAATTCTTTTATTACGTAACAATGTTTCTGTAAAATATGTTTATTTAATTTAATGTATTATTTCAAACTAAACTACATACGTATAAACGTGCAAAGACAGTGGTGAAAGGTAGTGTATACTGCACTCCTCTGACTACCCCTTAAGGAAGATACAGGTCTGATGTTATATTAAGTATATTAGTTTAAGTAATAAAGGACTGTATTAAAACATATTTTCACTTACTATTATATCATCTTGCCATGTCTTTTACGGAGTATGCAGCGAGCACTGACTGCTAAATATTCTATCCTTACAAATATGACATGCTTCTTCCACATCCATCATTCATAGACCAATTTCGGAGACTTCTGACGCATCAGCCAGTACGTACTTGAATTATTTATATTGCCTAATAAAATTCACTTATACAATTATTATGGATAATAAGTTCGCTACAGCGCTGTTACTTAGTCTTAGCCGCTGTTCTGTGGTTTATTTGTCGTAGACGAGCGCTAAATGTATTTACTCAGCGCAGTGCTAACTCGACAACTGGCCTCATTCGCTTATCCACTCACCGGTTTACAAGAACCATCGTTTTCTTAGACGGCACTAACTTCATTATAAGCGTAAATTCTGTAATTGACGAGCCGTCTGCGGGGCTAACTTGCTTTATTAAGCTGTATCTTGTTTTAAGAAGCGAAGTTTTTCGAGATGTATTTTGTTTTCAGCTGCTAATATGTTTTATTAGAGAGTTTTTATTGCTTGTGGCTGTTAGTGTTATGTTGTGTTTTATCATTACTTCTATTATACATATGATAAAGAATTGCAGAAGAAGTACATCATGCGTGTTAGGGTCGAGAAATTCGGTTCGGGTTGCGCTTTGCCTAACCCTTAAGGAACCTGGCATGCAATGTAATAACAATAATTATTAGTAACATTCGAATAAGCATTAATCACCCAACCTATCATGGAAAAGCACATATTTGCATTCAATGATTATGTAATTTGAACAGAATTAAATATATATGTATATGCACATAATTACTTGGCGCTATTCATGTTGTATTGCGAATCATTTTTCACATGACGCTGTCATTATACACGGGAAGCAATAATTGTGAAAATTATACTGTACTGAAATAAATTATTAATTAATTGTTATTGACAAATAGGTCACAGGCCATTGTAGCATGATCTGGAAGCATAACGAGCACGAAAAGTGAGGTATAACTATTTTATAAAGCTTGAAAACTATAATATTTCTTTCAGACAAATTTGATATTTATGTCAATATAATAAAATCGAGAATCAATTGATTATCGCAAAGGGGTGGCTGTAAGAACCAAGTTAATATTATTCTTTAACATACACATCTTTCTGTGCTGTACTACCAGTTGTTAAAAAGCATCTTATATTATTGTTTAACATCCTCATATTTCTGTGCTATACTACCAGTTGTTAAAAAGCATCTTATATTATTGTTTAACATACTCATATTTCTGTGCTATACTACCAGTTGTTAAAACGCATCTTAATATTATTGTTTAACATACTCATTTTTCTGTGCTATGCTTCCCGCTTCGCCTTAACGGTTCCCCCAAGAATGTGGTTGCTATATGAGATCCCTTATTGCTTTTATTCCGGATCATGACTCGTGCTATCTGTGTGCATAGTTTAGGAAGATGAAAGCGGTGGCAGAATGTGATGTGATTGCGTCATAAACTCGAGAGATTCTCGCTAACATACCTTATCATATAAGTACAAGGAATATACACAAATAAAGTAGGTTATGCAAATGGTTGAAGTAAGAAAACAACACGAATCTTTGTGAGATGTTAAGCGGGTAATGCACAGAAAACTGTCAAAACTGTTAAAACTGTCAAAACTGTAAAAATTGTCATAACTGTCAGAACTTTCTGTCATTATTGAACTGAGGTCACCGCCCAAAATGAGTTTGTTAAAAGTCGTAGTCTGACCTGTTGGCTAAATGCATGATGGAGACTTCACTCGCCTCAAAGAACATTATAAAGGGCGGTAATGTAGTTTTATCGCGATATTTTTCTTTACAGTTGCAGCATACGATATTTAATTTTAAAACACGTCACAATTTAATTCATCCTTTCAAACAAAAATCTAAATAACTTGATACAAATCGAACTCAAACTAAAGAACGATATCACATAAAAAGTAGTGTTATTATTTTTGCTTTGTAGCAATTCTATTTCCACATATTCTATCTCTCATATTATATTATATCTCTCTTCTTCCCTGTCTCGACGTCATTACCATTAAATAATCCGACGTAGCATATACAAACTAATAAAGGCTAAACGGGTGGTGATGGGCACTCTGTTTCATCAACAGCCTTAATTGTGTGCAACTTCCGGGAGCCCCTTAACGTCAGGCGCGATATATTTTATACAAAAAGTAATTTTAAACGATGGGTCAAGTTAAAAGGTGGGTTTACAAGGAATGGAAAATTTTAATTACCTATAGTCTTTGTATATGTGTATGTGTAAAATTAAATTTGAAGGTTAGTATAATACCTATGTACATATGTACGTACATCAACTGCCTTCTCTAATGTGTTTCTTTCACCTTTTTGTATGTCAGTACCTATATATATATAATGTACATATTTATAATACATTTATATGACAAGAAACATATTACGTAATTTGTTCATATGCTATATACCACAGCGTCATTAAAACGTTATTTTACATACTTTTCTATCTTTGCATTTGTGAAAATATTAGTAAAGTTATATCCAATGATGATATACTACAAGTCGGAATACAGAAGTATCTTAAAAATTACTCTCTATAAATATATCTTCTAGATTGTTCTCTTCGAAATTACATTGGAAAATAGTGTAATTTCCGGACTAAATATCAGAACTTGTAGTTGTAATATCATAAAACCTAGTTGCCGCCAGTGCTTAAGAAATTTCCGTCACTCCGACTTTTAACTTGTCGTCAGTCTTTAATATAAAAACGAGAAGAAATTTTTTCTCAGCGTCGTCTGAGAGTTCAGACAAAGAGGCTTTCATACACGTGCAGTGGAACTTAAGTTTGTATTAAAATCTCTTTAAAGGATAGAAAGTGTTTGGTCATGGAATTATAACAGGGTGCAATCATCAAAGTGGGTTGCATAAAAGTTGAGGGTTCAGCAAAAAGCCGAAGACGTCGACGATTCATATTTTTATCGATATTCACGCTGTATACTTTTTATGGCTAGCTAAAAGAACAGAGGATGATTGAACTGAATAGCGAATGAATGAACAGAATATAGAATATAAAAGAACAGTGAATGAATGAAAAAAATTAAACGCCGGATGTCGGCTTTCATTGAGCTGATTGTTTGTCTTCTTAATCACTTACTTAATTACGTCATTATTTTGTTTTCATTTACATTTCATATTATTATTACTATTCTATTGTCACCTAAGATCTTTTACGGGGTAGACAGAAAGCGATAATAATTAGTTAAATTAAATGTTGAAGTCGCTAAATTCATTAAATAGATATATAACGAACATGTTCGTGGTAAGGATCTCCAGAGTGAATCCTCACTGAATAAACTGTAATAACAAGCAAGATTCGTGCGGCATTAGCAGATTAACGGTGTTCGGGAACTTTGTCTTTGATTAAAAACCCAAGCCAGCGTGACATGAATTATGGGCGCAATCATTTCTTATTTTCCGTACATAACACAACGCAGGACAGTTCGGCGTTAACCGTGGAACATAATTCTGAGAGATAAAACAAGTATTTTATATCATATGACGCAAAGATTCCACAAGATTTTGATTATCGGCCAAGACGGATGGGTACGGTCTGATTTCGGTTTAATACGGCGTGGGGTTAATATATATGAGTGTCGTAAAATCTCGGACTCATAAAAGCTGGAGGGTTGTAATTTTATATATCTTGAGCGGCGACTCTGATGCCGCCCTTCTCGGATTTAGCAAGTCGTATCACCCCGTTCGAATTGTTACAGCGTTTAGCAAGAATATGTAAGTAATAGCTAAGTTTATTATCAGAGCTTTTGAATGATATTTTGTTAGATCTAGATCGGAAATCGCAGTTATGATTTTTGCAGAATATTAATTCTTATTTCAAATTAGAATCACCTAAATTAAGATCATCTTTTAACTTTGTTTATAGACAATATTTTCAAAAAGAACAAAAAGTAAGGTATTCTTCGACAGTATTATGAACAAAGTGGTACACATCTGTTTTTGAAAAAATCTTATTATGTTTAGCATACATTTTAGCGTACAACATCGTTTATAATTATTATTAGTGGTATACATTCAAAATACGAATACTAAGAACAGTACAAAATCAATAACCGCATGACCGTTAAAAAATTTAAATGTAAGCTTGCGGTGAATTCAATGCATAAAATTTAAAAAATAATGAGCAACTAGCGTGTAGTTGTCAAACGTGCAAATGTGACGGCATACGCGAGTTTCTTGGTAGCGTGACGTCACGGAGCTCGTTTCTCATACTCCAACACGATTTAAGGTCCTCACAGACGGATCTATAACAAATATTGTAGCATGGCATATTGCAATATACCTTTTTTAGTGACGTGTATTTGACATTATTATTAATCATCATTGTGATTGCTTCGCTTTAACATATCTGCGTTTTAAAGCACGAAGACCGCATACGTAAGTATTTGTTTTTGCAAGACATATTTCGGTATAGCAAGACGTATCATTGCGCAGATAATGACTGTACAGATACTCGTATATATTATAGTATAGCCACTATCTGTGGTAATTTGCTGTAATAAATATTATAGCAC
>DWFV01000163.1:0-17228 GCA_018246775.1 Parelbella machaon machaon
TAGCAAGTGATATTTAAACTTAAAACGCACTTTTGTAAAGAGGTGCGCGCCATGGATTTGAACCCAGCACCCCCGGATTTGAATTTGATAAAATCTTTTTTCCTGGCTTCAAAATTCAATGCTTAGCGAATTAAACTCGACTTGTATCTCATAACATGATTTCATACTACTACATTTATTGTTTGTGTAATATCCATACACATTGTGACAGATTACGTTTAGTCGAAATTTTAAATGTTCCTTATTGTTATTTAGGGCATTCATATTTTATGATGAAACCCTATCAGTCGCAAATTGAACGGTTCCATACTTTCCTAAAGTTACAATTACATATTATATCCTCAGGTCGGGTTCCTTAAGGGGTATACAGAAGAACCTCTAGTGCCGAATATGAAATAAATAACTGCCAAAAATACGTTAGTTTAGGATGTATATGAAGAACAGGACACATAACAATATATAGGTATTTAAAGAGGGTATAACACCCAACTATATCAGCACACAGATGTACAGATAACGTTGTAATCAAGTGCGAACTAGGAAACGCGTTGACACAGATGGCCTCCGCGCGGAATAGAATTTGGCGACCTCGGCCCGATAATTCCTTTTACACAAAGCACCCCGGATTTGCTCTCCACTCCGCTTAATGACGTTTTTGTGTGTCAACTGTCTGTTTGTCTGTAACCTCTGCAGGAGAGTACCTACTTTAATCAACGAAAAAATACATCTCACGCTTTTTCGTCGGTTGTATTTTTTTAATGGTTTTTTTTCGCTCCCAAATGGACTAAATAATTGATTAGAGGAACTAAGGTGATTTAAAGGAAGTTACAATATAATCCTTAGATATATTTGATTTTTGTAAATCGACTCAGTAAATAAAATATGTTTGCCGTTAAATTAAAACAGTTAGTAGTGGATTGACCGCAGATCATATTTTGTTATGAATGAACATTTTGCTGTTTATCTTCAGAGACAACTTCTACTGGTAGTAGGACTCCTCTCAGAAAGTCCCGGTAACAAACTTTATTTTCATACGTATAGTAGTAAATATTTAGTAATGTTTAGATTTTGAACTCGGCCATGGGTACATTAAATGGCTGACATACTAATAACTAAATATATTATTTCAAAAATATAAACATTTTAGATACTCGTATATAGCATAGGTACAATGTTTTTTACATGTTTTCTGAATGGGTGCTGGGAATATATACAACATTGTAGTCACAAGTGAACTGCTCGCTCGAACATGGCAAAGCGTCGTCGTGAACGGGGAATCTGGAACGAATTGAAACCAGAATAGAATTCGGGCCCCGATAATTCCTTCCACACAAAGCGCCCTCCGGATTTGCCCTCCACTCCACTTAATGACGTTTTTGTCTGTCCTGTCTTCCATTGCTCGTAATCTTGTATTTGGTACAAATATTGATTCGTCTGTGAGTTCTGTACGCGGTTGGGTATAAGGGTTTTAAGAAATTGCAAAAAAATATATATCGTAATAAAACTAGCAAGAAAGTCACCTGAGAGGGACCGTAGTGATCAATATTAAGGTAAAATTAGATGGTGTTCTTAAAGAAATTCCGAAAAAGATATTTTTAAAACCTGACATAGCATTGTCCACTCACGTGTTGTTCGTGTACCTTTGATGCTAGATTGAACATATAAAAGCATGATGTGCGGATATTTCGTCCCGTTTAGAGTAACTATTTCTTTGTCTCTTTATTAAAGTGCCTCAAAAATTAAGAATCGTGGAAAGTCTTGGCAATTAACCAGAGTCAAGAACAATAAGAAAAAATTTTTATTAACACAATAATGTTTATTAAATTTCTCTGTCTCTGTTAAAATAAATTTACGTCAATTAATAGATATGCACGCTAAAATATGTTAAACAATAAACAAGACGATACCGCTGTAAGAGTGACAATTGCGTGCAAGGCCAAATTGGGCCGTATTTACATAAAGAAAGCGAGAGATAACTCTTCAAATTAAATACGACGCCGACAACAATTTGCATGAAGAACATTGAAGGTACATTAAACTAGGATTTCGCGACCATTATCATAACAAAATGTCGCCCCTCCGCAAGAAGTGACTGCTTTCGTCCCTGTCCGAAGACGCGATTTTAGGATGTTTTGTTTTATTAGAATTAATATCCAGGATTATTTTGTGGCTGGGATATGTTGCAAATCATGGAATTAGCAAGTTCATGGTGTAGTTATTAATTATACCTGTTATTTATTTTGACGATTTTAACTTACTTATAGTAGTTATATTGTCCTAAAATATCCCTCAGTTTTATAATAAGTGATAAGACTTTTAAAATGCACGAAACGCATGAAAAACGGTTGTAAATGATAATACAAGGCATCAATATTTTGTATGTTTACTTGGAACTGGCCGCCGCGCCGGCTAAAGTGAAAATATTTGAACCTGTGATCTGCGCATGTTATTGGCTTGAAATACGTGGCCAATTGCAAACATTTGCTAAATGCAATCGAGTTGTAAAACTTCTTTGGCAAGAACTACTCATTAGTAGTTCAGACTCATTAATCTACGCAACTAATACGTAGTTCAAGAAGTTTCCAAATAGATTAAGGAACACTTACCTACGCACATAAGTTGAGGAAAAGTTATTTGACGTGATAAATCAATAGAAATATTCTGGCAAATATTCGGCCAGAAAGGTGAGAGAAATCATTTTCTGGTTAAGAATATGTTTTAGTAACAACGAGTAGCAAGTAAGAATAAATAGCGAGATAATATTCAGGAAATAATATATGATGTAGTATTTCTCGTAAGTGAGACAGATGGAAATAATGGAGGAAAATTATGTGAAGGCTTAAATCACTTTTTTCTTGAAATAAACAAACTCGTTTCGGATCTATTCGTGGACCTTTTTATGAGCTCCCGCTGTTTCATCAGCGAGTGAGCTTTGATTGAAGATCGTATATAATATTTTCGCGCACATAAATACTTATATAAACAGTGGCAAAACGTTTAATGATAAATTTAGTTTATATCAACATAAAATTGTTTATAATACGACTCTAATATAAGCCCTTGCAAGTAATATTGATGAGAACAGTTGCTGGCAAGAGATAACCTGGTCGTAGAAGAAAGTGGTGGCTTAGGAACATCTAGAAACTAAAAAGAGATGAGGATGCCGCCGAATTCTTTCGCAATGTCGAGGAAAAGAAGAATTATACAAAGATGACTATCAACCTTCACTAGCTGGAGAGGCATCACAAAAAGAAATCTTTTATCGTTTCCAAATTGCAATAGTACAAGCGGAATCTACCAACTACTTAATTTGGTAGATTTCGTTTCGGCAAGACATTAGGTTGTTGAGGATAGGGGAAAGAAGGCTGAAAGTAATTTTACGTTTTGTTGATATAATATAATAATATGTGATATATAGACGTAATAATTTACTAGTGATAAGCGATTTTGAATTAGTACCAAACGTGTTTATAAATATAGGAAACATGTAGTTTTATTGGTTTCATATGTATGGGACATACGGCTTTGGTAAATGTTATATATTATTATTTTTTATTTTGTTTGTCTCTGTGAATAGGTAGACTTAATTCGAATTTTATTTACGGGCCAATATACTCTAGTGATTTTAATATGTATTATGCTGTGGGATTTAAAAAAATACTTAAAATAAAATTACATATTTTCTCTTTTATTTGACTCTTTTTTTAGTTTCACATATTTTTTTAATTCTTCTTCTGTTTCCTCTCCAACTACCTCCAGATATTTTCATTTTCTTAGTTATTGGTTGATTTGATATCAAAAACATAAACACAGCGGGCCATCTGCCAGTGGTGGTGGCCCCGTGGACCGCAAACAGCTCGGTTTGTTCAGCGCAAGTGGCTGTTTGTACCGGCGTGCAGTAGCAAATATCAGCACTGGTAAACACTGGCCGACCGCTGTGTTTGCCGACGGTGGCAGCAACGTTTTTATTGGTGACATCGACCTAAAACCGCATACCGACATTGTTTACAACTGTTTGTTTGTACTTTCGAACTGTATTGTTAATTACGATCTGGTTGTCGCGAAATGTTTAAAAAGTGTAACGTTTAAGTTGTTTCCTGTATACCTCGTAAGGCGTGATGATATAACCGTAAGTATAAAAGCGTGCTAAACGTTTTGTTGAAGCAGTGATTATAAAATATTTCCAGATTCTGATGTTATAATACTAAGAACGCTAAAGTTGTAAAATTGAGATTTTAACCCTCAAAGCATGTAATTCTCCTATGCGTCCAAAACACAATATTCAACAAAGAATAAATTTGTGTAGTTATAAGTAATTTATTTATTATTATAATAATGTTGTCAAAAGTGTCAAAACATATTTTAATTGATACAAATATTACTAAAAGTCTTGGGAGTTTTCGTGCGAGGTGTTTATACAATTAGGTATGTTTAAAGTATGTTAAGTATATAAGTGACTTTCAATGTTTCATAATAATTTGTATAAAAGAATGTAATTTTTTTTTAACAAATTTTATGTTAAAAAATATGAATTATTAATCGTGATTATTAACCTTGCCATCGGAAATCGTGTCCCACTCTGGTATCATTTTTTTATCGTTCAGAAATAATGTAGTTGAATACATTATTATTTTTAAAACATAACCATTATTTCGTTTAAATACAAAATTAAAATCTCTAACTTAAAAAATTGTTGTATGTAGAACTGCCGTTTAGATTTACGTGTGCACAGGCACTGAATCGTAAAAATGCAAAAAATAAAAATATAAAAATCCGAACTGGAAAACAAATTGTACGTTGTAAATGTGTGTGTTCGGCGACTTGAGGGCGGTTGAATGAATAAAAAGTCCTAAAATTGAGTGTCCGGGGCAGCCGCTTAACTTTTAATTAGTGGTTCTGTTGCCGCCGAGTGTAGGCTTATTCCGAACGTATAATCGAGCCTTGTCCGAACTTTCTAGAACGGGACAGGATATTTTTAATATCATGGAAGTATTACAGTATTTGCTTTATATATTGAGTATATATCAGCACATGTGTACAGATGTTTTATATGTGCATATAAGGGTAACAACAACAGAAATCTAGAAAAATTATACTAAAATATTAAAAAGAGAAATATATATGTTGATAGTATACATGTGTGCAATGAATAATTTACAAATAGTAGCCCATAACTTTAATGTAGAGGTTTTAACACAAAAGAATAGTTTGTAGCTGTATCAAAACTGTCGTTTCTGACAATGCATAAGTTACTCAACAGTTAAGTCACAATTAGCTCCCAAATTGCTTTCTACGTTAACTGCGCTTTGAATAACAAAGTTATTTCTGTCTAAGTTTCTCATGTTTTATTTGTTTACTTCGGTCCGTAAGATTGATAACATAACGATCGTTAGTTCACGGACTTTATTAGAATTAAAACCACATTCTTATTTATTGTTCTAAGATTTCTATAGAAAGGTTTTCTGAAATTTAGCCGAGTACAAAACGCACGTGAGTTAAGCCGGTATATACATATATAATCATGTGTATAAATACTCACGAAACATTTAATAGTAAAATTTAGCCGAGTGTTAAGCATTTTGCACGTGTCGACATTGTTTATTTTCGAACTTACCAATACCTACTTATATGCTGATGATTCATGAATAACACACAGAATATGTATGAAAAAGAAGTTCAATATTTCAGTAGGCCATAATTTTATTTTAATACACGTCTAATGAATTCTGAATACTATTCAATATATGAAATGCTTCAAAATTAATTCAGAATTTTTGGAATGAACAACAAACAAAACTCTTATTCGTTATATCGCGGAATGACATAAGAGCATGTTTCCTATCGCAAGTTAGTTTTACATCGCATCAAACGTTATTGCACACTTACCGGCATAGTTTGACTTCCGTGCAGGCTGGTGATGGCGGCCTGCGCTTCTTGGTGCGAGCTGAACTTGACGAAAGCACAACCTGAAACAAATTAATCGGTTCCATTGTTATAATGTTTCCTGTCAACGTTAAGTGGGAAATTTCATTTAACGAATGCAGAATTCTAACTGTAACTAAAAAGTTATGATTTGATTCATATGACATATTTTCCAGTATTGAACCAAATGAAATTTTTCAAGTTGCCGATTAATAATAAAATTCTCGAATCGAGAACCGATTTCCCATTTGAACAACAGATGTTGAAAATAGCAAAAACCTACAGGCTCAGGTGTGGGAACCCGAATGTTCTGTTAGGAAAATTAGGCACCATTATGTAGGATACTCAAATTTTATGGAAGGACCAATACAATAGAAATACAAAATAAAGGCAAACATAAAAGAAGGTCAATGTCGAAAGTCAGAAATATTTTAATGAAAAAGAAAATATTTGACGATGCTGAAAATTCAAAAAATATTTCGAGATACATTTTCTGTCCAATACATCGGTAAACAGACAGGCAGTCAAAAAAGTAAAACAAATATAATCGGTAACAGGTATGAGTAAATATTGTAGGCGAACGTACACCTGAAAAAGAATTTGAATGATGTACATTTCACGCCGTAAACAGAAATCCATTCAATTTCCATTCGTCACTAAAAGCTGGTGGCGGAAAAAAACGCAAAAACAAAATCTTAAGCAACACCGCGCGGAGGGATTATCGCTCAATTTTTCAATAACAAGCTGTCAGAACGCAGTACTGCGGTTCAGGATATCAGTCTTGGTCCCGCAGGTGCGAAAAAGAGACGATAGATCCATTACAGGCAAGAGAAAGGGAGGAGAGACGTCATGTCCGCTTAATGACGACTGATGGATCCGTCGCTTATGAAGATAGGATTACCCAAAGCCCGAAACTTGGGTGTAGAACTAAATCAGTTACCAAAATTCGGCGTGATCTTTTAGAAATATTAGATCTGTCAGGTGCTTTCTGAGGCGGGTGGAATAAAGAAAATTAGGAAGGAAAAACCTTATTTTTCGAGTCGTCCCTTTTCCCTGTATTCTTAATGCGCAGTGAAATTTTATCGTGGCGTTTCGTTTTGTTATTCAGTATCTGTTGCGTGGGATAATACGTTATGACATCAGACATAATCCACATTTTGCTCGCTCATTGATGGTCTGAGTAATATGTCTCTGCCAAGTAATACATTATGTATCACTGTTAGACCATTTTTTTCATTTTTCCTTCAATCAGAGAAAAGATTTAGCATCGTCATCCGATATTAGTCATCTTATTCATTGCACATGGGTTTGTGATATCAGTTGTTGTCTAATTAGTTATTTAATTACCTATACTTCCTCGTTTGTCTAATATGCAAATCTATGATTGATTTATTGTAGGTATCTTTACGAGTAGCAAAATATTTATAAATGTTTATCTAATTTGTTTAAATTACATGAACACATTTCGCATAAAAATATGCCATCCATATGCAGTAATTGATACGGTATCAGATTACAGCAATAAGGGATAAACGTAGTATCTTGAAATTCTTTTTCATAAGTAGATATAATTAACAATTAATGAATTCATAACATGTTTGTATCATAGCCTTGTGTTAAGAAGATCAATAAGAAAATGTTGATCAATGAAAAATAACAAATGTCTGGCGTAAACAACATTTTAAGCTCGTTTGAGCGAAGACTAAAGCGGGACAAAGCCGGGAGTGTTAAGTTCACGACTTCTTATTGGGTCCGTGCTAACCGAAAATCTCCGTATAAATAATCTACAAAGAAGTATATTTTATCCGTCTCGCTCGAAGCTTGTACGATTATGGCCGATTACTTTTTATTTCGCCGAAGACTGTAATTTTTGCTTTGATCTTAGACTTATCATATTATATACAAAAAGCAACGTAAAAAATTAGACCCTCATAGATAAAAGTTTATAATGCGATGATACTTTTTAAGCTGATAAAAGCATCTTCTTTAAAGTTCATATGTGAAAGCCTCATCTGTATACCTCTATGAGCCGTTTAAAGTTAGAACTGTATGCTTGTGTTTCGATTTCGGCAGCTAAAGACATTTTTGATCGATTTTAAAATTACTTTTCATCAATGATTACGACCAAGATATCCGTTATCTATTATAAAGAAAATATATTTAATTGAAATATAAAAATAAATAATAACAAACTGGTGGAAATATTATTTAAAATACATTTTAGTAGACAAAAGCAAAATAAAGCCGAGGCTGTTAAGTTGACAATTCTTATTGGATCAAGGCTGGTTGAAATTTCGGGATAAAAAGTATACAAAGAGACCTGACCATTTTATCTGCGGCGCCCGAAGCTTGTGCGATTATGCCCGATTGGTTTTTATTCGCTACAAAGTCTGTAAATTCGTTTAGCGATTTTAAATTTGGATTTACATTTGATACTTTGTTATTACGTGCTGCGACTGTCTTATATATAAAACGAAAATTCGCTGTATTGGCTTTTAGTGAATTTTCTATTTATTAGCTTTTTATAATAGCACCTAGTCGTGAAAGCTGGTTAGAAAGTCCAATTAAGGTTGTCTTTAAAATAATTAAGTACGTAGTAAAAAAACTGATTGAAAAAATGGATTTCTTTGGAGCAAAAAATGTAAGAGCAATTTAAAGGTAAGTGAACGTACATACTGTTGTTTGTTAGAAAGAAAAATACTAAAAGAATACGTAATGCGTTCATAGTGGGGAAGAAACAAGGTTAATAGCTGTTAAAAAAGTTAACGAGGGCTGTGCTATGAACGGTGTAGTAAAAGAAGCGCTCGCTGGGGAAACAATTTGACCGTTTATAATCGACAGGGCGCGTCGCAGAGGCGCCGAGCACGCGTTACAATAGAACACTGTGCCATTACCGTAACGTCAGTTTGCAAGTGAGAAGTCAAAACTTCGCCGGCAAACATGGAACTATTTACGGCTTCCATTCGGCTACGTGTGCCGTGGAGTTGGATGCAATTTGTTAAGCCTTTATCGGGGCGCGGGGTCGCACGCACGTACTGTATGCGATTCGGATCTCACAATCGACGATTACGATTTATCGTTGGTTGTAAGTAATTAGTTGATATTGAGGTAGGTATATATCGAAAGCTTTAATAAAATTGGGTATATTAAATAACTACGATATACTATAAATACGATAAAATGTTGACAATCTGTTTTATTACAAATGACAAAATTACCAGAAGCATAAAACGCGCCGTATGTTCCAACTTGTCTGTGTATGGGGTCAGGTAACTTGGCTATGAGCCAAGTTCTTGTTTTCAATTAGTTGCATACGAACATAGTTTTGATGTATAGATCAAAGGCCTTTACTTACTGTATATAATCATTCCTACTCGTATATTTCATTACTGACTATTATTATGCGTAGGTTAAGTTTTCCAAATATTATAATTAAGAGAGACTTTGTATCTAGTAGTAGCACACAATAAAAAAAACTAGACTTTAACTCAAACCATAGAACACTACAATACAGAACACACACACTAGCAACGGAAAAATTTAAGTATGAGTATTATAATTGTGATTCATATAATATATAATGTATAAGGATATGGATTGATCCAACGACAAATCTTAGTCGCCAAGACGAAATGAGCGCAGGCTCTGCGAACGCGTAGTGCGTGGAGGTGCAGGTAACTTGGCCGCTCGCCAAGGACGTGTTTTCCTGCTGCCGGCGAACTAGTAGATCAGTTTTTATCGCCAAAAGGCCTTTATTGCCGACCGATAGCGGCGCCCACACAGAAATGTTTTCGTGTCTCCCAGCAAATATTATTGAACAGTTTATGTATCGGAAGTATTATATTTTAAAAGTTTGCCACTTGCTTAACGATTTCTACTTGAAATATCGAATTCTGCACGGGTAAGATAGTTTATGAGTGATTTTATGATCGGATGTATGACTATGGCGGAATTGCGTTCTGCGTAACGATGAGTAGACAACAAAGTTCTCTTCTACGATATGACTGAATTTAATGATGACTTCAAGATATACATATAATCTTATATTTATGCTATCCCCTCTCATGTACAAATGGAAGCGTATGGAATATCGCATGTTTTACCACCACCATATTCTAATACTTTGCAATTTTCGCATTGATGCAACGTGTTGTTCATTTTCCTTTGACGGGATATATATAACTCCCTTTTATTTTTGACAGCTTTACAAACAGTCTATGCGTATCAATTTCACTTATATCCAATTATCTCACTTTTCCTCATTATTAGAAATGCAATAATGATCCAAATCGCAAAACCATCTTCTACATTAGCATCATTATTATTAGCTTCTTTCCGTCCACTGCTAGACATAGGCCTCTACGCCACGCCACTTAACTCGATCTCCGTCCCTTAGGTTCCACCCTCTGCAAGCTAATATTACAGTTTCGCGTACCTGTATGGTATCATACGCTACGTTATATACATATGTACATATAATATGTATTGTCAATACAAACACATATTTTTTTCATTCGGTAAAAAAATCCAGAAAGCAATCACGTTGAGAAGACGATCATTATTATAAATCAGCTCCCCACATTATCCATACCCATGTTACCTTCCCGTTACACTCGAATGCTTGTTTGCGTATTGAATTGCTATTCAAGGAGTTACCGAACTCGCATCAGAATGTAGATGAGCTGGGGATTATATAGTCATGACATTTTTGTACGACTCTCACAAGCGAACAGTGTGGTTGCTGCTAACGAGCATATTACCTTTGAATGAGTTGTATATTAAACTTGAGGAATTTAAATAATTGCATCTTGTTGCTGTAGTGTTAGGTGTACTTGGTGCTGTAGTGTTTGTTACGGGTGTTTGTAATTTGGCTTTTGGCATCGAGAAGAAAATTGTACGTAACATTACGCCTATAATTCCTGAAGGGGTAGGCAGAGCAGTGTAGTAGGCGGAGGAGTGTACTACACTCCTACGTTTCACCAGTTACGTCCCATACAATAGGTGGTGAGCCTATTACACATATAGTGAAAAAAAAAAACCGTTGTTTTTTAACGGTTCACGACGCGCATGTCAATGGTCCACTCATGAAATTTTAACTTTTGTCATTATGAAGTTGTAAGTACACATTTTATATTTCCTATTAATATGTGATGAAACAAAAACATAACACAAGGTATAATCGCATATATTTAATGTATATATAATGTATTAATATTATGCATATATCTTTTAATGTCATTATGGTATTTTTCTTTATCCTGGTTTCTGTCTTGGCTTTAGGTAAGAACCTTTTTCACGTTCTATTCTATTTAATATTAGCGCGGTGTCCATAAAAATAAACGGGCTAAAAAAATATCCATTATCCAAAATAATTAACTTTATAAAGACCGCATTTACGGCGCAGTAGCAGGCCGTCGGTAACAGAAACTTGCAAGTACTTCACAAAGGTCGTCTTGACGGCGCGCTGACCTCGTGGAAGTCTGTGTAATATATTGTTCTTGTGGCTAATTATATATGACCCTTAACATTACAAGTGCATTAAAGGCACTTTTAATACATTCTCGTCATAAATCAAAATTAAAACTTTTGAAACTTCCAAAGAAAATTCACGTACCTAACGCGTATATGAATCTATAACATCTGTACCATCCAATTTATTAAGTAGATATACTGTGTCTTATACGATATAGCGTAAATGCAAAAATTGTTAAATTACCTCTGTGTATATCTATTACATTGTAAAAAAAAACGTTACATCACGCCTGTAATCCCCGAAGGGGTAGGCAGAGCAGTGTAATGTATTACATTGTCATTTAGAAATCGCTGAAACAATTGTGTTGAAACTTCTTATGTAGATAGCACTCTGTGACAAAGATTTAGGTTTATAAGAATTGTTATTTGACACAACCATCAAATCAATCCATATGTAACGTAAAATAACATTTAATTTGGACATGAAAGTTGATGGGAATTAAATACGTGTGTAAATTTTCTTTGAGGATGACTTGTGGATAGATGTGGGTTTTTTTGATGATGATGAAGGGTTTCAACTCTTCGTCCATTTTTTTACTGCTATAGGCTAAAAAATATGTCTGTTCTACTGCTAAGCAGAGTGACGGTAACGCTATGTTTAGGTTATTGGTTGTAGTTAGTATCAGTATATTATATGAACTACTTACGGTTTGAACTTCAGTTTTTCTGAGAACATATGCCATATAGTATGTATCTACAGATTGCAGAAACCAATTATTGTATGCATATGTTGTTTCTTACACATATCTATATGACAAACCCAATATGACTGAGGGGAAACGTTCAGAGGTTTTTTATTATGTTTCTCCTATTCTCGTTTAAACATGCCCATACAGTTGAACACGAGTGGTTGCTATTCGGCTACAAATAAGACCGGAATGCCAACAGGAACATAATTTCCCTTCAATAAACGGCAAACGTCCCGCTTCCCATAGTTGAGTGAAACAACAAATTACATACAAACGCGAAATGTTGATTCGTCAACTTGACGTTATAATTCGTCAAAGGCGCTTCGACGTTTTTTTCCGTACGCAAAGTGAGACTCACTTTTGGCGTATGTCATTTTGAGTGAACGTAAGTACGCGTGTACCTTTAGAAGAGTTTTTGTAATGACAAAAGAAAGATGACATTTGCGTTTTGTTTTGTTCGTTTTGTTTTTGATGTGTCCCTGTAAATGTGTCATAGAGGAATATTGACAGACGTGGGTTGCAGATTAAATTATTTTTGGGTATTATCGACAGCGACGTGATAGCTTTGATGCACGCTAAGGGTCTATCATCAATCAAACCCATATCGGTTGATAAGCATCTAATGTTAACAAATACAATTTGCTAAAACGCTACATACTTCGACTGTTCATATTTTAATTTTATGGTTTATTCATTTTTCAGATTTTTCTAATTCACAATTTCTAGTACTGACTCGGAGTCTGGGTCTGCGTCCGATGTAAAGCAATAGGCTCACTATCTATTCCATGGGACTTAAACGTAGTTGATGAAACGTGGGCGTGTACTACACTCATTTGTCTACCCCTTCGAGGATTACAGGCGTGATATTACGTTACAGTTAATTCACTATTTTTAACTACATTTATTTCGTTTTCATTCTGGTGTTGGGTTTGTCGTCGAGTACCTATGTTTGCATACGTTTCGAAAGTTGATATCAGCTTTCTCAACTTACATATGTATGTTTGCAATGAGCTGTGCTTAGATTGTTATATGTAATTCTTTGGTACGATCATGCGCCGTTGTAAACCAATGGATCACTTCTATTCGTAGCGTTTGTTCGCAGCGTACACAACAAGAGTAATAACAAGTAGAGATTTATTTTGTAATCCGAACAATTGAAACGATTGTGTAACTTTGACAACTTAAACATTCTCTCTAATTTCGATGGAACAGAGAGCCGGAGAACCAATCCGTGTAATTATCGGAGTTCCGCCGGTGATTTTGTTTACAAACGCAAATCAATATTAGAAACTCTGGGCCGTTGGATTTCGTAACAAACTCCGACGTGGAAGATGATTCTGGAGTGTAATGTTTCGAACATTATCAAATACACAAATCGTGTCGTACTTACATTTTATATCGTTTATGTATAAGCCGTGCTTAAATTGAAACCATAATTAATTTTAGCGTTAGTTAAATGTTTGAATCAAATTAATTACTTGAAATTTAAGCTGAATGAAAATAGTTGAAACTGGGTTACGTTTGGAATCCTTAATAGAAATCTTCTACATCTAGCGACAGATAGTATTTCAGTAGTAATAGTAGACATATGATCAAATATTGACTTCTGCGATTTTATCATGGAGGAGGACAATGCAGTTCATTGAAGTAAAAATCCTACGAAAAAGGAGGTATATCGCGAACAGTACATGTATAAATCTCATACTATTAAGCACAATACTTGTCTAATTTAATATGTCTAGCAACTTACTGCAGCAACCTGCCCTAATTCCAAAACCGCGGTAAGAACAGATTACCAATTACAAGAGGTTCGTCAGAGATTTTGTTTACAAAACGCGAATCAATATTAGAACCTCACGCCGCCGAACTTCGTAGGAATAAGTTCGAAATGAAGGATTCGGTATCCGCGCCCGACGATCCTAACATTATTGAATTCCCAAACTATATCACCTAAGAACCTCGTATTTGAAATTTCGCTCACATTCGATATAATTTGAACATTCTTGAAACGGAGCAATATTATTGAACACAAAGATTATAGTAATGATACGTTGTAGAAGGTGAATGATATTATTGACTATGATTTCAAGATCGTACTTTGTATTTACTTAATATTTTGTACCGGTTCATTTATTTATTTATTTATTATTATCGATAAACAAGGTTGTTTCTGTTTTGGCTTCATTCTGCTGTACATTGGTCATTGTTTTGTCTTTATTTTGCTAAACATTGTTTTGCCTTTATTCTGCTGAACATAAGTCACTGTTTTGACTTAAATCTGCTGAGCATTGGTCACTGTTTCGGTTTTATTCTGTTGAGCGTCACTCACTGTTTTCGCTTAATTCCGCTGAGCATTGCCGTTAGTTTTAATTCTAATTTGTTAAGTATTGGTTACTATTTTGCCAGCTACTTAATTAGCCTTGACTGCTTGGTTGGTAGAGTGGTTGCAAGCGCGACTGCCGATCCGGAGGTCCTGGGATCAAATCCGGGGCGGGTACTATTGAATATTCTAATTTAGAATTTTTAGTAGTCACTCGCAGTCTGGAATTGTGCCCGGTTTAAGGCAATAGGCTTACACCCTATTGTATGGAACGTAAACGTAACTGGTGAAACGTGGGAGTGTACTACACTTTTCCGCCCACCCGTGCGGGAATTACAGGCGTGATGTTACGTTTTTTTTACTTAAGTAGCGCTTAAGGCTTCTAAGGCATGGAGGACTGAGCTTTGTTAATTTTATAACTAATAATAAATGATATAAACGTTAGAATCGCAGGCGATGTTAGAAGCCATGCTTTCGGATCCATGATTATACCCAGCAGTGGAGTTAAACAGTTGACGATCATGTTGAAATCTTGCCTTAAGCTTTGAGTTACGTTTAAATTAAACACGTACCGGATGTGATATGACCGCAACATTCTTCCAATACATCTACGATATGTACCTAAAGAAAGCTATTTGTGATCGCGACGTACACACGCGCCCGTTCCATCCATTTTGTTGTACTAAAGTCACAAAAGGAGTTTTCAGACTGAATTTCTCTTACTTACAACTGAAACTTCCTAATAGAATTTTACGAAAACTAACTTCGGCGAGACAGTGTGCCGTTTGAAATATTTCTGCGAATCGTCCGCTCGCGCGCGTCGATTCCTCCACGGATAGGATCATTTGACAATTTCGTACGTGTGCAATGCTTGTAGTCGTGGCGCTCTTTGTTTTATTTCTACTATATACTTGATACAGATTTGGTGATATTGGACATTACTATTGATCCCAATAGCTTGATGTATTAATTGTTCTATTATAAATATTATTATATCGTCACGCTAGCTTTCTTACGGGATATTCACAAAGCACTGAATGCTAAATCTGACGGATTTCTCCTATTTGTCTAACGCTACTTATACATATGCACATGCCGGTTTCGGAGATTTTAATACGTTCACCAGACAATATCTGATTTATTTGATTAAGATAAGTGAATATTGATTTCCCTCGTCACTTATGTCCATCGACATTCACATTGTGTATCCATTTTTAACCGGACGCCTAATAATCTACATATATGTATAAATATCAATAAATACTTGTATATATATTTTTAACACTCATACACAAAACAAATTTGCTCATGGCACAAATATCATTCCTGGATGGTAATTGAACCTATGACGAACAGCTTAGTGACAGATCCATTAATCGCTGGACCAATAGCGCATAAATGAATTGAAGTATGGTGTTTTCGCTAAATTTCCACTCGGCGGACTCCCGGCTCCAAGTTAACTGATAACAACTCGAATGAAACACTCCTGCCTAACTTCGGTGTCGTCTTATCGCGCGGCGAATTTGTTCCGTTTGAAATATCGTTGGATTTTTGACATCTGAGAACGGGCTGCGATGGGGACGACACAAAAGTTGACTGCTAAGACGTATTGTTAATTGAGAAAAGCTATTTAATTACGTATTTATTAAAACGTTTAAGGGCGTTCTATGTGCCAGCGTTCCGTCATATGCTGTAGGTATATGTCAGTGTGATCAGAATCGAAATAGCAAAAGACGCAGAAAAAGAAGTTCTGTGTTAAATAGACCTGCAGTAATCTATAACGATCAAGATTTCGTTTTATTGTGGTATAATAATGCTTTCTTCGTAAAGTAACTACCAATATTATATAATATGTACATATGTGTATACTATATACTTGTATCAATGCAGATGTAACGCAAACACCTAAAATCGACCATATATGTACACAAACTTATTGCAATATACCGTTTTAAAAGGAAATAGACTGTATACTAAAACGAAAAATCTGCGGAACAGTATAATAATACTGCAAAAACCCATCAACATACACGACATGTCCCCGCTCAGGGATACCATTTAAAATAATGAGGATATCGCTTAAGTTACACGGGTCCTCCGCAGAATAATTAATGTTACATGGCGCATATTAGCTTTTCAATTATCCGTCTTTTAGTGCCTTAAAATGGCTCTCTTGTTTCAGGGCGGGAGGTTAATTCTTTCTACACCTGCACATGTAAGGAGATAGTTAATTAAATCCGTAGGCACCGAGAGATTTATAAGGCGGGTCGGAAGCGTCCTAAGCGAGGACTATAAAGCATTATTAAGTACTGCAGAGAACACCTATTCCGGTCGGATCCAGCAATTCAGAATGTTCCACGTGATAAGATGTTTCCCTAAATGTGCCTCTGAATGTTCAAACGCCTTTAAAAATTTGAATTTTTTCGACGTTCGCATTCTAAGAGTAAGTGTGTGTGTCTGATGATATCTAACGTCATTAAGAAAACGGTTAGCGACGTTAGAATCAAGACGTGAAGCGCTGAAGCGATCCAAGTTTAAAGCACCGCCCGAAGAGCGTTGGAGCGTTTCAAAACACTCCCTTTTTATTTCCACTTCAAACAGTCGTTTGTTAAGCGCGCGAAGTTTGCCCCAACTCGGTTCACTATTTTTTTTGTTACACACAACCCCTTTCATTTTCGCTTATTAGCCAAGATTCACTTTTGGAGTTCGTGTCGAACAAAAGACTGGCGCGGCGGAGTTCGCCAGGGAGGTCTTTTGTTCCACTA
>DWFV01000164.1:0-17218 GCA_018246775.1 Parelbella machaon machaon
GCTACCACTTGACCAACGATGCAGTCAAGTAAAAATTTTATTTTTTATACTTTTTTGATATACATTGTGCTCGTCGTACAAATGAATAGATAATAGTTAAACAAGTTCATGAATCGTACATATTATGTACGTATGTACTACGTACTATATATTAACACGGCAAGTTTTCAATGCGTTTAGTTACTTGAATATAGGACATAAAAAGATCCAACCATCACACTCTCGAGTCGTATTCATCCTATTAGTGCAATTTTAGGAAACATTAAATATTAATTCTACTAATATTCGCAGTATATGTTAACGAATGTATGAGGTTATGTGCTGACGGTACAAATTTTCTAATTATATGACTATATCAAAGGATTCAAGGTACGCAAGGACCATCAAAAAACGGCTGTGTCATATTATTTTAGTGGATGACGCCGCCGCGGTACCAGCTGCGAGTCGCTCCTTGATTGTAGTGTTTACGCTCGATACGAATCGATCTGTATTGAACGATCCGATTCGAACGATCGTAGACTAATAGGACCTATCTCCGTATATTTTCGGACCCCTGACCGATCATTTAGACCGTACGTGACGTGCTTACACCGATAGTATATCGTTTGATTCGCATTATAACCATTCGTATTATTAAATGTTCCACTCTGTGAGAATTCTCGATCCAACGGACGTGTTGGAATGTGTTATCAATTCATTTTATGTTATTTTCATTGGCTAATTTGTATTTATCGGTATAATGTTTACCAACTTTTGATTTTACGATCCGATTTTATGACCCCTCCATTTAGTGCCGTTGATTTATTTTTATCTTCATATTCGATGTCAAACTTAATAGTTTTTCGAAACTACGTTGAACTAAATACCTACTTATTGCAATTATGTTTGAAAGTTATGATAGACAGATGTTTTTATAATAAATGAAAATAGATTGTTAAAGTTAAAATGTTATAAATATTGAAAATGTTCGTTTAACTGTTTACCTCCATCTAAGTATTAAATGACATGTTACTATATTAAATTATTATATAAGCTATAAATTTAAATGGTCCAAATAAGAAAATACAGATTTGTGTTTTGAGGATACCTATATTAGTTTTTATTAAGATCCAATTCTGTTTATATTTCACAAAATGTCTCCACAAATGAGTGCTGATGAGTTGCTGATGCCACTGTTGATGAGTGCATTAGTTCCTAGCAATGGCTGAACAATAACAACAATCTGATAAAAAAGGGCTTAAACCGCGCTCTCATCACTCGTTTGACTCTACCCGTATACCTACATGTTTACTTAAAGCTTATTCCGCGTATCTCCAGAAATGCCAAAGATTAAAAAAGGAGTTAATAGCATTTTATTCAATGTCCAATATTTACTTATCATTCCATTAAATGTATTAAAATGTGCAGTTTGGGTCGAAATGTTACGGAGACGTGTCAAAGTCAAGGAAAAATAGAAGCCTGCAAATAACCAAATACTGTTAAACCCTGCCGATTTAACGTCAGCAGCGGCGCACGAAATGCATCAAAATATTTGCCTTGACTCTGATCAAACGAAACGAATAGCGTCCTATGTCAATATGCAGTATAGATAACAAATAATTCTACATACATGGTCACGCCATCGGAATAGTGGTAAGGACAGATTATTATTTTAGATAAAAATACGTCAAAAGTAAAAAAATATCTTGTGATGTTTGGTTTTCACATATTTTTTATAATTAGTTTATTGCAATTATATGATTATTGTTCTAAACACCAACAACTTGACGCCATTTTCGGTCGAATACCTACACCACAATATTACACATAATTCCACAACGTTACAAAAATATTCTACCATTTTTGTTTTATTCATTATAGAAAAATGTATGATGTATGTATTTTAATTAATCGCCTTAAAACTAAAATTTGTATATTATATGTATTTTCATTTAAAATCATTTACGCATAAGAAAAAAATTAAATGTTAAAATATTATGTTTAAAATGAGCAATAGGAAAGATGACAATGACGCAAATTGATAATAACATTTTTAATTATGTTTAATTTTTTCAATAGTTTGTAAATAAACAGACACATGTCAAATGTCATTCAAAATGGATAATATTTGCCGATTGTTGCTGAATAATTTTACATTGTCACTTAACAAGTCATGTTACAACGTTTCGCATTTGATTTACAGCAAAGTGATATAACGACTGTTACTAATTAACTTTTAAAAATGCTGTCCTAAATTTCTGTTCTCTCTATCTCGACTCACTTTTTCTTATCACTAATGATCGATCAGTACAAGTTTCCATCTCAGATTACAAACCCCTTCCTCTGCGTCTGTGAAAACTTGAAACCCTTCGAAAACTATTAGCAGTCGTATAACAAAAACGGATGTATTACAAAAAGAGAAAAAAGCAAAAAATCTACGCAAACTTTTAGCACCGGAAATGGGCCCATCAGTAAATCAAAATTGCACTATTAGGTGATCGGTCGTAACTCGCAAAGGACCCGACAGTCCGAGACTATTCATTAGCTTCGTGAGAAATGATCACCCGGACAGTCTACGCTAATCGTCCATAATTCGTTCGTTATTAATTTTAGAAGTGACCTCTTCGAACAAAACTATACATCCATTCATGAAATTCGCTCACGGCGGTAGATCGAAAGCAATAATTTTATACAAATTGTTAACACACATCAAGAAGCGATTTAAATTTCATAACACAACAACGTTTTGATTTTAAAAAGCAATAAATAAGAAAGCGTTGACAAATTTTATGAATATACTCGATCGTCGCCACGAAACCGGTGCCATTGGTCCGCGGCGTCCACTCGTTGCGTTGTATTGACATCCGAACTTTCAAATGTTTGCGCTACGCTTTTAAGTCATACATTAAACGTTAATACTGCGACTAGTTCCGGATTTTTTTCTTGCCAAATTTACAGCTCGGGGCGACGAACTTATGCCGCCGCCATAACTTATGTCATTACAACTAATTAGCACCTGACGAAAACTGTTTAAGTTTAGACGCGATGTGAAAGTGCTGCTCATACACAATTTATTATAATTAGTAATGGTGGTTATAAAACTGATTCAATTTACGGCATTTCGACGCGAGGTGCTAATGGGGAACCATTACTTTTAAGTGCTCATTATCCTGTTGGGGATTGAGACAAGTTTGAAATCTGTCGTTGTATAAATGAAAACGGATATTCGAAATTGGTACAATAAAACGCTTAGGCCCCATAGGTTTATCGCGTCCACTTCCTACAGCCGCGCTAATAACGAAAACAAACAACCACAACGGACACAAAGGGACGCAAATAAGGCCAAAAAGCGCTAATATAAAAAAAGTGTGCCCGTTTTTATAACGCCACGAGTAAGTGTGAGGTCGAGGCGAGGAATGTTGGCGCCTGTCTGAGTACGTATACCTGTCCGTTTATCAATGGACCGTGGACAATAAGATGAAAAAAAGAACAAGAAAAAATATCAAAAAAGTGCTTCATCAATCCGATGCGTCCGGCAAGGGTTGTCGCAAGGGGATACACTAGCACCGGCCAGCTTCCTCGTCACCTCGGTTTCACGGAATCTACGAAAATCATTATAGTATCAGAAACCAAGAATAAAAACACTCACACTATTCCGAACTCGTAAACTTATAAAACGATCCACATAACTCTACAAGTTTGTGTCACTGTTCCTCGTAATCTCCAATATTTTAGTCGGGCCGAGATATTGTTATCCAATATTAAAATACCATTGAGAGGCATTCCGCTAGCGTATAGGCAATAAGTTTCCGACATTGTCACATGTAGGCTTGCCACCCCGGCGCGGAGAGACGTAAATATCCCGAGTAAAGCCTAACACAACTCAAGATGAACACGACAAAACTGATAAGAGCCTCGCCTCGCCCGAGACATCCCAATTTAGTGCCGGCGCAGAGATAACGCTATTATACAGCTTTTAACTATACTGACGATACGCTAAATGTATTTAAAATCACCTTATTGTGGCTTTTTGAGATACGAGCTTTCGCTTGTCATTATTTTTTCTGAATATATTTTAGATAGACTTTAAATTTACACTTTCTGTAAAACGAACAAATTAAGAGTTAAGTAATGGATAAACTAAAGAATCATAAGTTAAAAAATACATAGCTTGTTCTTTTTATCACAACTTTAAGATAGGTACGTATTAAGTGTAATACAAAATAAATTATATGTTTTCATAAAAACATAACAATTTCATTAACAAGCCGTGTATTCTATGGTTTTAATTAATTATTTTGAAAAATCATGCTAACACAATCTTTTGGAGAGAAATTTGAAAATAATTTTTGCCATAAATTATGGCATTATGGACATTTTAGTAGTTTTCGTCTAATAACAATTTTCTTATAACTACATATTACTAACTTTAGATTGTAAATAAACTTTACGTTACACTAACTTTTAATTTTCAAAGGAAATATTTTGAAAAATATGAATATAATACAAAGAAAGTTTAAAAAATTTGGTTTTTGGTGTCGTGTCTATATATGAAAGTAATACGGGTAATACTAGCATAATGAGTTAAGCTTCAGAAATAAACCAATGTTTTAATAACTTTACAAATAAAGTTACCAGCCTGATAGCCCACTAACCTACATTTACCCACGGAGAGTCTGGAGATCGAATCCGTTCATGGAATTCTCACCTTCTGCTATATGAAACATTGCATTAAATATCACTTGCTATGACGATGAAGTAAAACATCGCGAGGAAACCTGACCGCCATAGATTACTCCATAATGTTCTCTAAAGCGTATTATTATACTAGTATGTGTTAATCTGGACTTGTCCGCGTGGTTTAATGACTTTAAATCTTCTCAATCTCTTAGAAAACGCGGATCAAACACTAGAATTATAAGGCAGTTCATGATTATGAAAATTATAATAATAGATGTAAGGAAACCCCTTTTATATACTACAAGGATACGTAATGACGCTTGTAATGTTTATTTTAATAGGATTAAGACTTTATTGCCACCTTCAATATTTAATTTTATATATTACTAGCTTTTGCCCGCGACTTCGTCGCGTGGAATAGTTGAGTTGGGCAGCATTTTCAATATTTTAGAATACTTCATTTCTACAAATTTCCTCTAATATGGTTCAGCTGTTTAAGTCTGAAGAGGTAACAGACAGCTGTCTGTCTGTTTGTCTGTGATATCTACATATTTTATTGAAAATGTGCTTGTTTTACAAATGACAAGAAAACCCTAAATTAAAGATAAATTAAAGGCAAAAGCTCAAGTAATCATAATACATTATTCTCATTAAATAAACTGTTAAATTAAAAAAAAACTGACAATGTGGTTAATTACGAAAATTGTTTTTAATTGAGTATGCTCAGAAATTAGGTATTAACAATGTAATCTCTCTTTCTTTTAGCTTCTAGAATGTTTAAAAGGAAGTAGAACATGCTTACCAAAATTAACATAACGTAACTTCACGTCTGTAATTCCCTTAGAAGTAAACTGAGGCATACACTCCCACGTTTCACCAGTTACGTTTACATTCCACCACGTAATAGCTATTGAACCTATCGATAAACATCGGGTCTAAACACAGATCCAAACAAACAAAGCAAACATCAATCAAACAAAAATCTATAATCCTCGAAGGGTAGGCAGAGGAGTATAGTACACTGCCCACGTGTCACCAGTTACGTTCACATCATCTTAACGTAATTTTAACATTATAACATAACTTGTAAAGCGTCGAAGTACTACCGAACTCTGTCTGCCCCTTCAAGGAAAAACAGGCGCCATGTTATATTTATTTATTCATTTAGTTTAGTAATTATTTCAATGCAATTTACAAGTAAGGGGACAGTCAAAAAATTATCTATTAAAAATGTTATTACCACTTAATTTAAAGTAGGTACTACTTATGTTAAAAGTACGACACAGACAAACGCAGGTGTTCAATATTGTATATTAGTTTGTACCGGAATAGTCCATTAAATAGCTCTAAAGTACTTAAACATTTTGATCATTAATTAGGTGCACCCGTGGTCTCTTCAAGTTCAACATTCATAAATCTTTGTAGAGTTTTATGTAAATATTACTGCAATTTTAGAACATGTTACAACATTATTTACAAAAAAAATTTAAAATCCAATTTTACATTGTCGTACCTATATATGAAAAAAAAACTAAAAGTTAATTAATAATTGATTTAACATCTCTCCTTATTACGTCCATCTATCCATATTACGTCCATCTATCACTTACGCATTTATAGTCTATCTATCTATCTAAATAGAACTACCCGTCCCAAACTACCAGTATCTACGTACATATACCTATCATACGAAAATAAGGCAATGTATAGAAAAACTGCGGTACTATTGAACGTAGTAAAGACAAAAGACAATTTTAAAATACTTAGATAGATTTAAAACTACGCGACTATTTAGAAATGTTTTCCTAATTAGTGTCAGAGATGAAATTACTTTGGATTCCTTGAAATTACTGCGATCAAAGAAATCATTGTAGATAAGATTTTGTAATTATATTATAAATAATTATTAACCATTTGTACATATTTTGAATCAGAGCTAACGATCGGTAGATTGATTACCGTATATAAATCACATAATTAAAATTTTAAAACTTAGTAACTTTAGCTAAGTACAATTTGTATTAGTAACTCAGTGCACGCTCGGTTTGAAAACAACTTGACAATTGACGCGTTAATAAATCATTAGGTCACAAAATGGGTTAGGAGCATACTAATACAGGTTTTTATTTAGGGCCTCTCAATTATCCCATACTAGACGTAAGAGTGTCGTAATATCACTGAGAGACATTAGAATGGTCGCCGTGTGCGAGCGGCCAGCTCGATTTCCGATTAACTAATTGAGCGAAAACGACACAACACGCCATTCAGCGTCCAACTAATGAATGACTCTCGAAAAAGCCAATTTGTAGTTTTTTTAACACTTCAATTTGTGCCGTAAACCCCAAAAAAGTTTCGAACGAAACCACAATCGAATTAGTGTCCCTTGTTCGAGAGATTACAGGACTGTCCGGCTCTTATCTCGGTCGTTCGTTATTTTATTGGCTTGTAGAGAGTAACTCGATAAACACGACGCATAATGGCCCATAATGAATCGTCCTCGCTAGCGGTTTGACTAATCATAAAGGTTTTATGGCTGTCGTCTCTGAATACCCGCTTTATGACGTAGCCTTACCTATTTCCTTGCGCGATGTCAAATTCGATGCATAAATACACAATAAAACGATCAAACCAGTCTCTATGTAAATTATAGTACTAAAGCCTTTCGTGTGATCCGTTACATCCGAATCTCGGATTGACAATTATCAAACCTGTGAATATTTAAGTGTACAATAAATTTTATGTCTATGTCACACGCGCATCAATAGCGACGTCAATCAGTCATTAAGGTAAATGAGCTTGTGACAGCATACATTATCCAACAGCACCGAGAGAAAAATGTTATGTCCCCATTTTTTTATGCCACTACATCTCTTAATTCGTTAATAAAAACGCAGTCTTACATTTATTTACAATATGTAAAAAAATGAGTTTTTTATTAGTAAGTTTTACCAACGTGAAGCCGAACAAATGGTATTACATTTGCGCAAAAAGCTTACACACAAAGTTTGAATACACTAACTCAAATGGCACAATTAAAGATAAAAATATAACATTCATACCTAACATTGTAACGGCCGCGTTCACCATCAGCGCCATTATAAAATAAAACAGTTAGATTTTAAAAATTGATAAAGTTTACTTTTAAAATACAAATTAAGACACGCTCTACATAACCTTTATTGTAACAAATTACTTTAACTGTTTTCTGTTTCAAACCTGCAGCCAACAAACGCGAGCCGGTCGGTGCTGAGTACATTAGTGCAACCGATCACAATGGTTGACATAGATCGCTAACGGCCTCAACATTCATTGCCCACGAATAACGAGTCGCATTAATATTGTATTAATGAAGGGAATGATACAAATAGCGTAAAAGTGCTATTCATAAGGCGAATTAAAAACGTATTAAAATGTCTAAAATGTCAAACTGCGAGGACGTATGGCGTATTAGTATCGTCCTAACGACCGTTTATTATAAGCACGCGTAACAGAATGTCATTTGTGTCGCGGTGTTATTGTTATTTCATCACCAAGCCGGCAGACAGGGCACCAGGTGCCAAATATGTCTATACTTACAGCACCGCGTGCGTGTATGAAGAATGGTGGGTGTTGAAGAAGCACGCGACGCTTAGGTCATACTCCAATATCAAAATGTCACATTAATGATATTGGAGATTTATCTATCTGAGTTATAACAATGTCAAAAAAATTAAAATTCATGATAATTCGTAAACTAAGGAAGAATTTCGCAATGTGGCATATCAACATGGTACAGAAATATTGGTTTATTACAGTCATTCGTAATTTACAGGAAATTCATAGGATAGTTTCTCATACATAAAATTTGGTTTAAATCATATCGAACACAAGTTTACCGAACTGTCAACATTGCGTTACGGTGTGACCAGCACACATCCATGGAAATATCCAACCACACTGGTGAAATAGACGCCGCTCGTTTTGCCACTAATGACTTCCTGTATTTTTCTATATGGCAATTATTTCCCATGGGTGAGCCGAAGACGATCGAGATTTTTTTATATTTACACTTCACGGTAATATGCGAACCGGCGAGCAAATAACTTACATACATTATTGCGCCTATTAAAACGATGTATGACGCAATAAAAGCAATTAATGTCTACAGATTACAGCTTAATACACGAATATTACATTATAATATGGAACATTTAATTCTACTTAATTGAACAAAAGACATGGATGGAGTTAGGAACAAAAAATAAGTTAATAATATTTAAAAATACCCAACTAACAACGTCAGAGTGATATTTGTTAATAGTTACAAATGAATAAACACGACTGATTTACATAATCATATTAAAATCACAGATTTACTAGTGCATGTAAACAAGTTGCACATCAGCTTTACATTATTTAAATGACTTACTGTCACCTGTAAAATAGATATAAAGATAATAAGTAAAAAGTGATAACTTTTAGCTAGAATATTTAAGAAAAAACCCATGCCCTATAGTGATAGGGTACGGGACTCGAGCCTTTTCCAAAAACTTCCAACTAGGGCCTACAGCAATACACTGATTACTGTGATTCGTGGAACCCAGATCAACATACACATTTTTTCCTTAAACAGTGGGCAATATGACAAACTTAAACATATCTCCAAAGCTGATATTTTTTTAGGAATCTACTGTTACTTTGATTACGGTCGACTTAATAAGGTCGACGAGTATGACTACTGCTTTGTAAAACCCTAAGCGTATAGACTATTTACTTTAAATTACAAATATTATTTTTTTTCAAATGATTTCACTAAATGCTTAACCACAAAAATCGATAACTGTCGTGGCAGACAAGAGAAAATTGTAAAAATATTAGTAACAATAAAAATTATCGTGTTTGTTGGTTTTTGTTATTTCATATTTGTTTCCTTTCGCTCTCTCAGAAGTTCGTTTGCCTGAAAGTAGTACTTTTGTTGTGATAAATAAGATAGTTGGGAAACAATTACTTTTGCTCATTCTCAGAATTTCTAACAATCTCTTTATAAAGAAGCTCCAGTTAAATCTAATTCAGCGGTTTTAACATGAAAAATCAACGGACAAAATACTTTCACGCTTACAACATTAGTTCAGATTAATATTTTCTTAGGTGCGGTGAAAGTCGCTCTAAATACGCTTAACAAACTAATCAAATAAAAGCAACAATGTAATCACGACATGGATATGAATGATTGAAGCAGCTTGATCCAAAAACACGGTAAATGAATTATAATAAAATCGCGTCGATCGTCATCGGAACAAATGGGTTGTACATGTCGCCGCCCACGCCGCGATGCGCCCGCGCCGCCGGCGTCGCCTCGCACTACACGTTCTTAAGTGATACCAGAGAAGATAAAGCCATAAATATGTAAAAATACACTAGCTCCCATATAATTCTGCTCTTTATTCAATGCAGATATACTATTTTAAATCTATTAATAAATATTCCATTCATTCATGGCTTTAAAGTTTTCATAGTTTACTGTTGATTTCTTTCATTTACATATATGTATACTAACGTCATATAATTCTGCTCTTTGTTCTATACAGATATACTATTTTAACTCGATCAATAAATATGCCTTCTATTTATCGTTTTGAAATTTTCTCTACCAACTATTTATTTCTTTGATCCTAAATAGTTTTTATATTAATGATATACAAAATATAAACCCATAATCATAATCATAGTGAACTCATATTATAAATGTAGGCACTTCTTAATGTGCACAGAATGGGAATGTAATATAACATAACTATTGGAAACCCTTACAGTTATTAGTTCAAGTCTATACTTTACAAAGTCATATATCTATAGTCGTGTCAAATACTTCCTCCTAAAAGGTCAGCAAAAACATTTTCCAGATAATTAATTTAATGTATCAATTATTTATAATTTGTTATATATCATTCTTATAACTACAAGATCTTAAAATAAATAGCGATTACTCAAACTTATTTCTAATTCAAATGTATGACCAACTTAAGCATTAACAGTACTTTCTGTCAGTGTTCCAAATTTAAAATTCAAATATACAGGATATGAGATATAAATTTTGCAAAGTCAAATAATAAAGGAAATTTACAATTGACTTCGACTAAACAGGGACACCAATTGGATTGTTTGACAGTGAAACAATTATTATAATGTCGCCGTTGTTTCGGCTCCCCGAGGCCACGGAAGACGGCGACCGACATGAAAATACAAAATTATTAAATGACATGTAGCCACCATAATAATATATATTATGCATATGCGTTATTATACCCTGCAGTTAGAATTATTCGCAATGCGCTTCACAGCGATGGTGCCCATTTCGTTTAGCCATTTAAGGGTTGTTGCAACCACACACAATTATGGCTTATTATGTGGGAATTGTGGCTTAATTTGTTGTGGATATTTTGGTCCGTTATCATTCGTTTTATTGTAACATTTGCAAAGCTTTAAACATGGACTCAGTCACGTTGAAATCTATAATGCTTTTTTTTAGTGGTCGTCATTGTTATTTGCAAAAATTTTTATGATTTTTAGTAATAGTCGCCATTGTTATCTATATTAAAAATTATGGTTTTTTGTTAATGGTCGTGAATATCGTCTAAAAAACCTTTTTTTTTTTAAAATAGTGATTGAAAATTGCTATCTATATGAAATAAGTGAATTTATTTGTTCATTTGTCGACATCGTAAATATACCACATAAACCGTGAAACAGAAAAAGAACGAAAAGGAACCGATAAATGTTATTGCAATTATAAGTAAATCACATCCAAATAATAAAAATGGTAGAACATTAAAATAAACTAATTATAATATTATTACACTGAAAATTAAAACAAAAGAAATTCATTCTCAAGAAATTAAACAGAAGTTAAAAGTTAGGAAATTCAAATGAAATTAAATTAATGAAGTTGCATTAAATCGAAATTCGTTTATAAATTCGAACCCTATTATCGGAAGCTTGCAATTCAACCGTAAAATACTCCACCGAAATATAGGTACCTAAACCGTTAAAAACCCGAAGAATACCGATGCTCTTTGTACCTTACAAAGGACAGAAGCGCACATGACAATCTATAACTGCCAGTTACCATATGAAGGTCAATCAGACATTTCTTAACTTGACAAATCGTTTACTTATTACTCAAAATAAATCAGTAGACATTTTTACTTCACATTGTTTTTATTATTGTTAATACGACCACTACTTTAGCCCATTCGCTGGAAATTATCGAGTAATGTAAAATCCCTACATTGCCCCCAAAACTTACTTTTAATTTTATTCGAAAAAAAGAAACATATTGTATTTTCTTCGCTATCGTGACACTTGTGTATATCGTTTTGTCAGCTTTTCAAAACTAAAATACGAGTACTTGTTCAAATATCCATTGTTTTCATGTATAGTGTATAGTTCTAGGCGTAACAACGTTAAAAAACAATTTACAAAAGTACATAGCTATTATGAATGGCGTACAAAATAATAGGTGTTCCTACATATAGCGCGTTTAATGCCTACCCGTTGCAGCGGCGACTCTGAAGGCTTCGCAGAGGCACGTACGAGTAAATGAAGAGAATCGAGCTATGCAGGCAATGGAAACTACGTGACCACCATACCGCCAATCTAGAGGTAATCACTGGTTACTAGGACTCTTGACGCGGATGTTCAAGTGACACATCGCTTTGTACGAGTACGTACGTACTTCCATACAATGTTGGACTTTACCTATTTGCTTATAATTAACAGATTTTACATATTAAAATCGTGTTGGGTTTTCTTGTATTATCCCAGCAAATGTTCACTAACTTTAAGCTGCCTAAGCCTGCTTGCGCTGAAACCCTATCAAGATATGACCAGGGTCTTATTTCCATACGAGCTTTACGGTGGTCCGTTCGACAATTACAATTTAATGTTAACCATCACGAGACGGTACTTACGAATGAAATTATAAATAAAAATACGTTTCGATTTCAAATTGACGTTCCAGAACAACAGTGATAAATAATGCGTCCGTAATCTTTATTGTTGTGAGCATCTTACGAAAGCTTAACATCTGAAAAATAGAGGAATATCGTAGAATAGCAATCAACGTCCGCTGTTGTATAATTAGCTTATCGGCCCGGATCGGCTCGCAGCGGCCGGTCGTGCGCGCGCGCATTGGCGAGAGCTGCGCCAATCGGCGCTCGGCGATCGTCGATCGTTAGACCATCGATTCTTTTTGGTTATTACAATAATTCCAACACGATTGCGTCTAATTGCACTGATTTCCGACGATCGTGGAAGCGGTGCCTATATCTGATACATCTACACGGCCACGCGAGGCCACCATTGAAATTATAATACTTCGCCATTATTGAGAAATCAGTCCTTGTTGTGGAAATTATATCACGTCTGTAATCTTAATGTTGCGTTGTTGTTAGATATTATTTTGTCGGACGTGTTTTCCGTATTTTCATCTGTTTGCAATAAGTATCTGAATAAATAGATGTAGATAATGGATTTGTGCATACCTAAGAACTTACCAAGAGTCTATAATTGGAAATCATGCTAAAGCTCCAAAATTATACAACATCATAGGAGTTGTAACTGGAGGTCTAACAGCTTCTTAAGTATGTGTATGACTTCAAACTGCCAAACTATAGCCATCAACACACTCAACAAGTCACAACAGCTTGTGCGACGAACTTCCTCTATATCTATATATGTACATAACTAACTACGTCTGTTTTATTTTTATATCTAATTTTACCTGTTTAAAAAGAGTCATCTTTCGTGTGAATTGTAAAAATACCACAAATTTATATTACATTGTGACTAAACGGTTTGCCTCTCAATCTAACGTTGACATCAAAATGGACGCACGTATTTACTCGCCCGTGTAGAGAGCTACCTACCAAATTTGTAACAATGGCTCTTAATATCAACGTCAATTTAGCAACGGAAGCTCAAAAACTACCATCGGCAAAGATTTTAGTAATGTTTTTACCGGCGTTTTATAGCGCGCCGCTAGATGGAATGGTCCGTCGTACATAATCAAACCACATGCGGGGCAGTAATTGCCTCCACATTCAAAGCCCCGCTCACATCACGCCGTATAATGACAAAAATAGTCCAAAAAATACCTCCGCATATGAGATATTTTTTCATGAGTTCGCGCGCTCGCACGAAGCTAAATTACGAAATAAAAGATTAACTTAAAAGATCAATAAACTTAATAAATGATCTCAATAATTGTTGTATTACGGACACAATGGAGCGGCGTCGTGAAACGCCATTAAGGCGCGAACATCATTAATTTTATTCGCTGCTTCTGACGTAAAAGCAATGGCGTCTGTCAGATTTGAAAAGCCGCAGTGCTGCCACCTGTTGGTAGCGCGGTGAATTAGACATCGAACCCCGCAGCGTTTCACTTGATACTGCCACTGGAATGACTCGCCGAAAAACATAGGTCATTGAATCATATTGCACATTTCTAACGAGATAAACGTTTTGAAGCGATAGCGTTATCTATGCACGGAAATGAGCAGCGAACATAAATTGTTTCATTGTATCAATTGCAGAATATTAATGAATTGTGTACAAAAGTGGGAAATTAGTTTCCAAAATGTTGATATGGAACCTACTTTCGTCACTGATACTGTTTTGAAAATCAAATTTTAAAAAATAGTTTACAATAAATTACTTCGAACAAATTTCATTTGTAATAATCCTTTACTCAGCCATTTCGCACTTTCCTGTTAAAAATGAATCTCTGAATTACACAGCTTCTATCATTTTAACCGTCCATGTCTTAAAAAAGAGAGGTGCCAAAAAAATCGGGCAGCCTCATGAGATTAGATTTCTTATGGTAGCTAATTGCATTTTATCAAATTAAAGCAATTCCGCCCGAGGCCGACAGCGGGTGATTGATAATGTTTGACGTGCTATCGTTCCCTCTAGTTTTACAGAATAAACTGTTTTGATTTACACAAATTTTTGCCATTAGTCTTGTGACCTTACCTTTGGAAATTAAGATAATTGAATCTATATTAATCGTGACGTTTATCGTGACCAATAATCGTACAGATGATGACATGATTTACTATAATAATACATAAATATATTCTTATATTCAGTTCATGCTATTCAAGTCGATGAAAACATGGTAGCCAAATTTTGATACAGCATTAGCTTATATTGATTTTCACTAACATTTTTTTGAGATATAAATTTTATTGTTATAGGACAAGGATTACTCTAAGAGTTTTTAGGCAATGTATGGCGTTACATACACACTAGGCGACACGGGAACAACTGCCAGCGCCGAGTTGAGCGCCGCGCTGTTGTCCGAAACCGCCGAGCACCGCGAGCGGGCGCAACCGTCATTTCAATCATTAAGATTTTCGGCGGCGGACTCAAAGCGGTGATTGATGCGCCCGTTTACCGGTCGCAGTGGCACGGTCCGGTAAAAAACGAACGCTTAATTAACTCGTTTGGCACCGCCGCTCATTAGAATTATTAATCAAACCGAGGCGGAGCGATAGCGCGAGTATGATGTATCGAGCTTTGATTACATTAATGTATTCGGCCCACAGTAATTAAAACCTCGCCGGGATGTCTGCGCGGAGAACAAAAGCGCCACGATGTGCGCAACAAGCTCCACTATTTCCGAATTAACTTCACTAATGATGCTCTATGAAATATGGTTTCGCTAATTCCTGGGCAGGTGCGCTATCAAACTAATGCTGGACGTAATTAATATTAGAAAAGTTCCAATACAGAAAAATTTCATTTATGCAAGTGCTTACTTGCTTAATATGTAAAATTTAAAAATATTAATCGTCCCATATTACTGCCGTGTATTCCACCTATCATAAAACTAGTATTTCAATTTTTTTTAATACAAGCATTATAGTCTTACATTTTTAAAATACTTCATCATTATATGTCATATTCATATTAGAATTTGGTGTTAGTTATTCATATGTGTCAATTAGAGAATAATATGAAGATTTAATTAGTACCTACATACAATAAAAACTACATACATTAGCGCGTTACATACAATATAGAAAAAATTAAAAGAGAATGTCTTAAGAGAATAAAAAATACATTTTGTCCCAGCTGTTACAACTTGTCTGTAATTTGGCATATGAGTCTTATCTTCCGATCAAACAAAGCTTCATTCATGAGATTATACAGTCTCCCTCTTTTAAAGCTAGCAAATAAGTAGTTAAAGGAGTTCTAAAAACTACGTACAAAAATATATTTACCGAGAGATCCTTTTCCCATGTAAATATAATAATAATAATATCTGAAAAATTAAAAACAACAGTTATAAGAATAGTCCCGGGTCATGTGTCTCCAGCAGTGGGCGGGGGCTGTGGTCAGATGAGATAGCCTACATACTTAACAGCCGCCGTGCGCAAACTGGACACTGATCTGTAAACTGCTGATACATTTTCCTAATTCAATAGGTACCAGTGATTAAAATAAGTACTTAAAAGATAACACATGTTATTAAACAAATTAAATGTGGCCCCTATTTCGCGAGACGTATAACATAACAGGTGAACCACGGGAGCACTGCTCTCCTTTGGCTACCCCTCCGGGCTAATATAGGCGTGATGTTATATTGTGTGCAATGTGCTTACAGCGGAGAAGAATGCGGTCTTATTCACATCAACCGGACTCACGGTGGTGCTCTACGTTTCCATGTAAATGCTTGTTCTCACCAAAACGTGTGAAATGTAGAATGAGCTGCAATCTGAGCTTTTCATGGAGCACTATGATATGGTGTAATTCGAGAAAGTCGCGATGAGACCTCTCCTTCAAAGCCGGCAAGGGATTGACCACTCCGCGAATATTACACATGTCTACAAGCGACATTGACTACTTACTATCTATCAGCCTGTCTGTTTGTCTGCTATATACGAAAAAATGTTCGCATGTCACATAACCTAATCGGATATTTGCCGTTAAAACTGCAATTACACTAAAGACCTATTCACATTATTAAAGGCGGTTAACGAACAAATATTCAGGTCAAATTTCAAATAATAAACAAAAAAAAATGAAATTCGGAACTTGTATTCAATGTCACCCCCTATTCGATGGTGAGACGTGAAAGTGCACTGCACTCCTCTGCCTGCCGCTTCGAGGAAACCCAAGCGTGATGTTATATGTTGTGTTGAATATAACAAGTTTAGTGAGCAAGAGAAATAACTCGAGCAAAAGTCTTGCAACGTGTTAGTCGAACAGTGGGCGGAGGTGGTGTTGAGATATGGCTTGCGGTAATCTCGGGCAGATAGCAGGCGCGCATAAACAGCCGCGCGCGGATGTGTAGAACGGAACGAATTTCTCTTATTTCACTATTTCAGCAGAAACGAGAACTAAATAGTTTACCAGATATAACAGTTAAACATCAATAACGCCTGTTTCCCCGAGGCGGTAAACAGAAGAGTGTAGTACACTCCGATGAATCACCGATTCTGTTATACATACGTCATATAATGATTACAATATACTCATCCGCTATTCAATGGAATAACGGATGAGTATATTGTAA